>OY720632.1:133878139-134182494 GCA_963169105.1 Ceriagrion tenellum | reverse complement strand
GATCGGAGGAGACGGGCGCGGCGCAGAAGGGACCGCCTACAGCACTAATTGCCTTTCATCCCTCTCAAATTTATAGCGAAACCATTCCTAATGAGGGGTGAAGAAGCTGGAAGGGCGTGCGGCCGGGAAAGGAGGGGCATTGGTGGGTGGGGCGCTGGAGGAAGGAACGGGAGAGAGAGAGAGAGGATACAAGGGAGGGGGAAGATGGTTGGGGTTGAAAGACGAAGAGCCGTGGAGAAATGAGAGGGAGAAGAGAAAGGGTGAATAGGGGAGGGAAGCGAGGGCAGAAGTTATTGATGATGGTATCAGAAATCATTAAAATCGATATCGGTCGCAAATATCTTAGTCCATACGAGTACTATGGGCGTAAAAGAGATGTGATCTTACCTTACTCCCCGCAGTTTCGCCGTACCCAGATCTAATTCTTCAACAAACGGCTGTTTGATTTCAGTTTTTATATTCAATAATTCAGTTCCTTGCCAACTATATTTCAGAGAAGGGCAGTTCTATACAGTCAGAAAGAGTAGTGGAAAATAAAAGAGAAATTTATATTCACCGGCGAACACATTCGAAGAAATCCCACAAAATCTCAAGTAAATCGTCATCGCTGATATATGACTAGCTCAAATAAGCATAAACTGAAAACTCCTATGTATTTCTCCCTTATTTTCGAAAGCCATAATCGTTGAATTAATTTATGCCATAAAGGCTAAAAAGGTCTTGAGCATCCGTACCTGTGAATAAATAATATGGCCAATTATCTCTTAATCGGAATAACAATTACAACAATGGAAGTCAGCCAAAAAAAATCACCAAGTAACGCTGGAAAATTTCATCTTTTAATATTTTTTCATATATGGTCCCAAGCTTCATTGGAAGGATTTTTTACTTGAAATTTTACCGCAGCAGACGGGTAAACCCAATAAACGTAGCTATTCTTGCTCAGAAAATTGGCCACAAGAGATGATTTTTAATCTCAACTGGTGAGGTAGTTCATTCACGTAAAAATATGCTGTAAGAATATCTACAACCTATCGTATACGTTTCCAATAGCCAAGCTCTGAAATAAAATTGATACAGGAAATATCAGGGCCTAAACAAAAAATGCTGGTGGTTAGATACAGTAAATTTTAATCTAAAATATTAGAAAGAGGTACATAACGCCTATGGATGCTAACATTTTTTCCTGTAAGTCATTTGGGTGAAATAAAATTGCATCAAAGCTGTTTAAATGTCTTTCTTTCCTCTTTGATATTGCGCAAACAAAGAGGTATTTCTTCCTGCGGGGGCAGTATCGATGTGACTGACACTCAATATTGGAGGTGCCAATAAAAAATAATGAGGGCAGAGTTGCATTACCTGGGTTCCAAACTTTAGTCACGCACCAAAAGATTCCCTTGCAGGCATCAGACGATGCAAAACTGAACCATGATGACTAAAACAACTCTCACGGCCGACAGTGAAAGGAGGCCGGTACTCTCCGGTACCACGGGCTACGAAACGTATTTTGCCACGTCGAGTGACGGTGAGGTGGGGAAATCTCAATTACACGGTTTCTAAAAGGTTTTTTTAATGTTTTTTATTCCTACGTTTTCGCTTTTAACCCCGCTAAAATGTTTAGCTCCACGAGAAATACTTGCAACGACAGATCTCTCAAGTGCAGTCATGAACCTTAGAAACCTAAAAAGATGAATAAAAAGTATTCTAATTGGAATAGTGGCAATAGTTTAAACATAAAATAGATAAAAGCTTGAGATCGAATGTTCGACTAAGTAGAATGAACTGATTAATGACTTAGTTTTCCACAAAATATTTATTACTTTCTTACGACCCGGGTCTAATCGCTGCGCGAAATCATCAGGTACAGAAATAGTAAAACACATTGCTTATATAGTCAAAGATGAGTAATATTTGCAATGAAAAATTTAATCAATGTATTTTACAAGCTCTACACCTGATGATGTAGCGCGGCGATGAAACCCGGGTCTTAAGAAAGTAATAACTCTTTTGTGAAAAACTAAGTTATTCATCATTTCATAATGAAGGAATTCCACCAAGTTACTGCCAATACCGTTAATTTGACTTAGTATAGTTTGGTTTGATGGCAGCGAATAATCATTTTGACAGAGCCGGAAGGATACAGAGATATCCAATGTATGAATCAGACTAGCCTAAGTAAATGAACTAGCCTAAATAAAAGCAGAATCCTCAATTAAATGAACGGAAAGAATAGACACAGAATTTGAAGCACTCCCTAAGCAGGATTACTCTAAAAAAAGTTTTAGCCGTGATACGACTTTGATCTATTCCCCAAGAGATTGGGGGGCCAGAGTTCCAGCCCATGAAACAACCATATGCACTGGGCAAAGGTAAGCGGTTTTGAGTCTCAACTCTGGTGAGTAATGGCACATCCTCCACTTATATAGACCCCATTGTTTCTCCTTTATTAAAAAGGTCGCTTGGGACACGCATCCGTTTTTAATCGGAAGATTAAAAGTGCAAATGCTATGGATAAGAATGGCAATCATAAGAATGAGATAACTAAACGCCTGAGAGTAAGCGGAAGCAGGGATGAGTAGAGGATAGGACGAAGGCAGGGAAAGGGGCGTTGACGGCTTTGAATCGAACGAGATAAGGCACCCGGGCGATGCTATCACCCTGCCAGAGGAAGGCAAACCAAACTCATTGAGTCTGCAACGAGCCGGGATCGTCCTTGCACCGTCTCCACCCCAGTCGGAACAAGAGCGGTTTTGCATTAAATGCTTGGCGAATATTTAGGTGAGCCCCTTTCTCTGGAAATGGAAATTTACGTGAGATGGTAATTTAATGGTCACATTTTCCGAACCGATGGAAAGAGATTTTGCCGCGGGTATCATTGGAGGGGGGAAAGTCCGTAAATCGAAAGAAATGAAGATTCATTTCAATTACCTCCGCAGAGAAGCCATTAAGGTATTAGTTTTGTCACTACTAGGGATTAATTTCTAGGGAAAATATAAATTACGAGCTACTATGACTCACAGTCTAAATTAAAAGGGAAAATAGAGTAAGGCAACTCTGCTTTCATATCCTACAAAGAGTATACTCCTTTTACTCTGATTTCAGTAACCTAGGACACTAAAATTCATCATTTGGGAAAAACTATTACCGTGGTTCAACACCAATTAAAACAGCTCCGATGAGGGCATGTATAAAGTCTTACGTGACATCAAAGATCTCGGCTCCTTCATTAAAATTCAATTCAAGCACAGAATTGAAAACGTAGCATCGGTATTAAAGTCAACGTTCTCACATGAATGCATCTATTGAAAATATCTACAAAGGTAAGCCTCTTCCTCTAGTTTACGTCATTTTACATTGAACTTTGCTACAGATCTTTCACGTGACTACTCCATTTATGATCATAAAATTTCACGTATTTCTTAATTTCGGGTACAGAGAATTTATCCTTCTAACTGCGTCTAATGCTGCAGCACAGTGAACATATCGCACGGCATTCAAGAGCATGTACTAAATATATACAAAAGAAACGACCGTATAAAATGACAAGAAAAAACGCTCAGGATAATGGAAGTCCTCGGGATGTTCAATTGCCCTGCCAAGCATTTGGATCAAGATGTTTTAGAAGAACATTCATAAAAACTTAATCCCCTTCCATCCCTTCGGATTTTAATTTCATATCCAACTTTTTAATTAAAAATTCCAGTTTCTTCAGATATTTTAATTACACCTACTTTGTTTGTTTTAAAACAAATCCCCTCTACCTGGGAGCTATTCGTGTTGATGTGGTAAAGAATGGCATCGCACAGAAAAGATAGATGTAATTTGACCGAAAAGGAAATGGATATGAGGTTCATATCAACACATTGAGACATAACATCGATATAAGTTGTATTGCATCGTATCATCTATCCCACAAATCAACCAAAATATTGATTTTCCGCAACTCGCTCTGAACTTCTTTTTAATAAGCGTATTATTATTGCATATATCCTAATTTCAACATTTACAATTTAAACATATGTTTGCTCTTAACGGTAGGTTCCCCCTATTATATTTTCTCGCCGACGTTAATATACTAAGGCATTCAACATCTCAGAATTCAGAATTTGTTTAATGAATTCTCTATACTCACAAAGTCTTCACCAATTATTTCTTCGCCCAAATCCTTCACAAGACTCCATTCTTCACACAAAATTCGATCCATCACTTGATCTACATTATTGGGTAGAAAAAGTTCCAAGGTTTCTTCACTAATAAATCATCCAGACTGAGAAAAATTGGAGGAATAATTTTCTTAAATATAAGCGAGGCGTGTTTTATATGTAATATAGGCTCCTAAAATTTAAATACATGAATTCGAATAATGTCGATTTTCCCAGAAGTTCGAGGGCGACTGGCTTCGAAGCGTTTCCCTAACGATGACCATATTTTCCGACAGCGTGGAGTTCCGCAGGAACGATCTTCTCCACGCTTTTATTTTTCATCTCTTCCGCATCCTACATCCTGTGACAACCTGTCCATAAAGGTAGCCACGCGAAAATCCCGGCCAACACTCATTTCCTTCGCTTCCGACTCGCGTCGGAGGGAAGGGAGTTCCACCCCCAGCCAAGACCCCCACCCTGAAAAAAATATTACCACCTCCCCAACAGTCCCGCTCATTTTCTTCGCTCGAGAGTCGTTCTTTCCTTCCCTCCTTTATCTCTGTTTCTCTCTCTCTTCCCCTGTCCTCCTCCTCCTTTGCCCCGGACCTTCTCCAATTTCCTCATTAACCGACTTATATTTCATTTTCCTCGGCCAGCTCTTTCGGTTTACCCCGCTGTCTCTTCCTTCTTTCCCCAACACTCATTCCTTCCTCCCTTTATTCCCTCCTCACGCTCATCTCATCTACCTACCAATTCTTTTTTCCTTTACGAGCTCTTAATTAAAAATTTTGCCCTCGCCACCTTTTTCCCGCCTCTCCCTTTCCTCATCCTCCCATCTCTCTACGTTCGTCTTTCGCAACTCCCGATAAATCCTCGCCTACCTTCCCTGTGCGTGTCCTTCCAATGACGCTGAATAGTATATCCCTCCTCCAGGGATTTCTTGGCTTTTAATTAGATTTTTATCCGTTTACCCTTAAGCAGTCACACTCAAATACATACAAAAACGGTCGCGTGGGGTAAGTATGACCCTGAAGAATCAAAATAGTTTTCAAAGACTATTACTATATAAATTATACTTGGACAGCGATAAGTAAATGCTACAATAGGACTGAATATAATATTATATTTTGAAATTATGCAGTAAAAATATCTCAATTTACATGGCCCAGCTGAAACTCCAAAAAATATCTGTCTTCAATGCAAGTCTAACGCTTTAGTTTCTCATCTGCAAAACACTGGGAAAAAACGAAAGGTTTGTTAAATATTCCATCACTCATAGAATATTTTAACTTGGTTTCATATACTCTCATTCTTTTGGACATATCTGGCCTATCTTTACGGCGTCTTGCCCGGGGAGCATGCATTTTGTGTATCAATTACAAACAAAAATAGTCTTCATGCACAGGCCTCTCCAGCTGCTCGCAAATAAAACAGAACGTCACAGCTACGGCGTTTGATCATTCGGTGCGACAAAGCGCTATTCTTCGACCGCAAATTTTGCTCTCCGACTGACTTCGCAGAGCTCACCAACCCAAATACGCACCTGCCTCTTTCAATTTTTGATCTCAACCTCACCCCACGTCCTTCCTCTCCACGTTTGGCATTCACATCATCATTTTCCTCCGTTTATTCCCTTTTCGCCGAACATGATGGGAGTAAAACTTAGTCAGCATGCAAAAAGAATCCAACAACATGTAACAAATGAGATTGCGGACGATGGGATGCATGAGTTCAAGTTTGCTCTTAATGAAATCCGTGTTTTTTTATTATATCTACTTAGGAATACTCTCGTTACCTTGACACTCCTCCACGTCGGAAAACTGACGGTAAAACTGGCCACGCCGATCGATTATGTGATATAAAGCCAGACCGCATATTACGTCACCCTCGAAGTGAGGGAAGGAGGAAGGTGGGAGGTGGGAACGAGCAGAAAAGTAACAGGAAGTGTCTCAAAATGTGGAAACACCATTCTTTTTTTTAGCAATAAATACAATGGAGATCAATGAAATACTTTTGAGCTGCACGGCGGAAAGAGAACGATAACGAAAAAACACCTGAATTAGTTGATTCCAGAATAAATAATGACAATGTTTAAATCCATATAGTTTTTTATTGGTACAACTAGTTTCAACGATACTGCGTGTGGCTGAAGATGACTCCGTGGATTGAAACATAGTTGGTATTGTCATTATTGGTTTAATAATTGACTTCCACAAGGTTACGCCTGAAAGAATTGAAAACTTTAGTCGATTCAAAGTCGACAGATTGTTACATATGGGAAAAGCGTGAGAGAAAATGTAAAGAGCCTTTTCAACTTGTGATCAGCATGAGGTCGGAAATTGCATGGCAAAGAGAATAAGAGATAAGCTTCGTATATATTTATCAAAATGCATTTTCTTGGACTTCTATCAAATTTCTCCTAAAAAGAGAGAGAAAATTCAGAATTGGTGATTTTTAAGCATAAAAAATTAAATAACTCCTCCTTAGGATACAAATCATAGCCCTCTAGAGTAGTCTACGAGGGTAGATTCAGAATGAGTGATTTAAAACACCTAAAATCCAGTAACACTTCTGAGTAAGTTTCAATTTCATCCTATATTTTTTGGTTCTACTTCATACTAAATAATCAGAAAAAATGATTTGAAAATGACTACATACAAGATTTTTAATTCAGAGACGAATTACTTCCAAGTGTTTCAATGAAAAGGTAAGTATGAATGGAATCATCAAATTGATAGAATGGAAGACGAAATATTATTGCCAGAGATGAGCTTTCAGTCGGAATACAAGGTGAAGGCGAACCTACAAAAAGAAGGTGGAAGAATGGAGAGATAAAATATCGGAGTAATAACTAAAGGAAACAGACGCGAGCCGAAGAAGAAAGTGAGAAGAAGACGAAGAAGAATTTTCAATAAATTAGTGCTTCTGTAGGATGAGGGAAATGTTTCAATAGGAAGGTCCTCGGATGAAAAAGTAAAAGAGAGATATTATTTCGCTCCGGATAGGCCATACGTCGAATACGCCGCGAGAATTTGGGACGCTGGACAGAAATATTTAACTAAAAAAATTAATGAAATACAAAGAAAAGCAGCACGCTTCCTTAAAAACTGCTACGAACGAATATATAGTGTCTCACAACTTTCAGAGACTCGGAGACTACACGCTAGGCTTGGCTTGCTAGAGAAATTCAGAACTAGTGTGTTTCAGAGCGACATAGAGAATATTATCATGACGCCTCAGAAACCTTTAGATCTGAAAGAAGCGGTATAATTAGAGAGATACATTTACGAACGGTGAGGTACAAAAACTTGTTCTTTCCGCGCACAGTAAGCGACCACAATAATAACTCTCGCAGTTCGCGACTTGCAGCTCGCAGGGTAGTGTGTAGACGTGCAAGAAAAATTCAGAAGAGGTCATGTGAAAAATCAAGTTTGAAGTCATAAACCGCATTCACCCAAATGACCACCATCTATTAATTAACCCAGGGTACCCGCTAGATCAGAGAGCAGCGATCACAACATGGGCAAGACAAGAGAACGCATGAAAGTCCGTTAAGAGAGACAGACAATGATGAGGAACGGGGAGAATGAATTGACTCGGTGGAGAGGGAGGTGATGTGGGGTAGGCCCCGCGGGTCGGAATAATATCGGTCAAACGTCAGCCGCGGAAGCGTGCGGATGATGCGAAGCGAGCATAGGTGCAGCTCCGAATGCGCCGCGCCGCTCAAAATCCCTTTGAAAATAGAAAGCGCGCGGGGCACGCATCCGCCCGGACGCCAATTCACCACCGGACGCGCCCTCAAACACCCACACGAGTCCCTTGCCGTACCGCTGGTGAGTTTTTACGACGCGCAGCACAGTGAGGGGTTGCACGTGACAAGTGCGGACGAATGGAGTGATTCTCTTCGCCTCTTGCTCGCGGGTTCCTCATTTGGGAAGTAGAGGGGGCGGGGGAGCGTAAAACAAAAACAAAAGCAAGGGAGAACGAAGCATTGCATCAACACATATATGCAAGCAGCGCGCCCGCACAGATGCACAGTATGTCCACACATGGCCCAGTCGCAGCAGCCGCGGATGAGCATCGCCGCAGCGGATACTGTCGCAGAGGTGAGATCGCCTCTGCTACGCAGTGCGCACTGATTCCGGCAAAAATTGATGATGAAACAAACGCTCTCTCTCTCTCTCTCTCTCTCTCTCTCTCTCTCTCTCTCTCACTCTCGGGTGCAAGCTGCCGGCATATTTCCGCGTCGAGGTCGAGTTTGTTTTTTTTCCACATCAGTGGCACAAAATTAGCTCAAGTAAAACGTGGGTGGAACATACTGAAGTCAAAAATGAGCGAGAAGAATCTGTGACACATAGGTACTTTCAACTAATCCATTTTCGTAGAGTGTGTGAGTGGTTAGGAAAAACGACAATTCCAAAATAACACGTGAGCTCTCTAACACTAAACATGATGATGTCAGGAAAAAGATCAAATATCTTTAATAAATCAAACTTGATCTTCGTTAACTTGGCGGTACTCCACCACAAATTTATTCACTTGAAACTTTTACATACCACAGAATAATTCAAACTTTAACACGACCCAGATTTCGATAGCTAAGCGTCATCTTCAGGTATGATTAAATGATCAGATGAAGTCTGATGACTTCACCTGAAGATGATGCTTAATCTGCTTGTTGCTTAAAGTTGATAAATCTTTTACAAACTTAATTTAAAGCCAACGTAGCCACTCAATTGCCCATTTAAAGATGAAATTACTTTCAATAGCTAAGATACCGCAGACACAAGCAAAACTATTTCATTTCCATAGGTAATGATTGAAGTTTGGCATTATAGCAACGTAAAGTTACATCTTTCAAAGCAAAATGTTGATCTATCCTTGCCAGTATCTTAGTAGTCCATGCAGCAAACGTCCATGATTTTATGAAATTCTGAATGAAACTTGTATGCTTTCGTTTAATTAACGGGGCACATTCTGGTTGTGTGAAACGAAATTTGGATGAGAAACACTTCTCGGTAACATAGTTTTGACCATTCCGTCCGCATCAGATATCCCGATCAAATGCAGTGACGATCCAGAATGTGTCACAGATGACAGATTATAAAATGACTGCTGAGAAAACTCATGTTAGAGTCCTTTTCTATAGTTTACACTGTAAACCTACTCCAATTTTATTTTCAAAAATGTGAAATCAAAATTCTTGATATCAGACGAAAAAATAACTTCACATGGGTCGCAAATCGGAGCGAGAGTGTTGCCTCCAAACCTGCATTCAAGTCAGCTAACGTTGCTGCACCGGGCGAATTACATCCAACTCGCACCAAATAAAAAAAGACACTGAACAAGTTCTAAACCGAGATTTTCGGCCGCTTCAAAAAGGCACGCATGCTCAACTACCGTAATCCCGACGAGACGAAACGAGTCCAGACCGATTCTTCGGAGAATGGCTTCCAAGAGTTGCGGGCACACGCACATACACAAAAATATTTTTGCCTTCAGGTGGGCAACCGATTTTGGGTGCGGATCGGGAATATAACTTTTTAGGGTGTCGCCGAATTTACCGTTCGCCTATTTTTGGTCGGGAGAGAAACAAAGAAAAGCAACTTTTTTTTCGATGCAAGGGAACGCGCAGCTATTTCCTTCCGAGGAAGCGATTGTCGACCCGCTAAATCCTCCCCACACCACGGCGCACGATCGCATAGCCTCGTTTCCAAAAGCAGGGTGACAGTCGGCCGCGTCGTCTTACGTTCAGCCATCCTCTCTCCCTCTCTTCCTCCCTCTCTCCGGTGGTTTTATTGCATCGCTTCATCTTCTTTTTTTGTGCAACGGTGAGCGGATGAGAAGAAAAGAAGATGCAGGGGGTATATATCGCAGGTCTCGTCGGATCGCGAGCATTTCCACGAAGACGGCTTCCGTCGCTGTCGAGGCATGCGGCGACGATCTCCGCGGTGGGCAGACTGGGGCGGGTCAAGGCCTGACAAAGGAGATAAGGGGGGAAGGGGAGGTAAAAAGAAGTGGCAGGAATTGTGGGGGGGTAAGGGAGTGTGGGAAGAGAGTAGTGGGGGGCGAGGAAAGAGGTAAAATAAGGCACACGGCAGGTCTCTGACGCACAGTAAACGGAAAGGGGAAGATATTGCTCTCTGCGGAGAGCAGTTCTTGAACAAAGAAGCGACGCAGCAAGTGTACGCGTGACGGAGCAAGAGGAAAGAATTAGACGGGTAAAATGTGGAGAAGTATTTAAATTTAATGCTTTCAGCTGATTTTCGGTGAGAAACATACTCGTATGATAGCATCAGACAAACGTGGCCGACCTCAGAAGTATACTGATGGTAACGTGAAAGGCAAAGAAAAAATTATAGAGGGTTCGTAACCTATCTTGGCCGCGAATGCTGTGCTTACCGTAGAATCAAAGTCTAAGTTTGACGGCACGATACAGGTATAACCCAAATCATCATGCAAGAAGACACCATATTCTCCAGACCGAGCATTTGAACACTCTTTCTCCATATTCGACGGTGTGATAGTTATCCTGGCTGCCGAAGAGTTGAATCGGATTACTATTAAAAAGTCAACTTAGAGCGATGGAGGGAAGACAGAAAATTATTTGAATGGATAATGGAAAAGAATGATACAGGAAAAGAAAGAGTAGATTTTGCAAAAAAAAGAAGCTACTCGGCATGAGGGCAGATAATAGAGAAAGAGAGCATGTATATGGTTCGAAAATGCAGCAAAGTTTTTAGAAATTTTATTGAGATGATTTTGATTAGCAGAAAAACGTTGATAATGTATACGTCATACTATCAGCGAGGCTTGAGAAATACCGGTCCATTGTAATGAGAACAAAATAGATTGAAGAGAAGGAGATGAAGGGATATCATTAGTTATCAACGGAACCAAACAAGGACGAGGCAAGAGTCCTAGCAAAAGGATACGACGAGGTAAGAGGAGGTTGACAGTTAAATAGTTGAGACAAAGACGAATGGTAGAGTAAATAAATTCCATCATTTGCAGCCGACTTTGATGATTAGACAGGTAACATGCCGGCGTGGTCGTACCTGCTTCACACTCGACCTTAACTTTGAAAAATTAACTACAGACATCGAAAAAGAGCATGCGGACACATATTGCCACATATAAGGCTCCATTACAATACTCTAATTTAAAAAATTGCTGTGAATGACGCCTGGAAAGATTACTTTGGTGAGAGGTTTCCACAAGATATAGTGCTTTATTTATCTTACCTCGTCAGTCCTTCCTCATTGTTATTGGATTAGTTTAATCCCTTTCATAGCAATAATAACAACTGAAGAGGGGAGTTGAAAACTTACGAGTTGCAGACTTCAATTTAAACGCTTCCGAGATTAAAAGCTTATTGGCCAAAGCCTATATTTCCGTGCTTTCTCAAAAATCACCGACTTCTTTTTTAAGTGATATGTATTTCACCGAAAATAGGTCAAATGGCCTTCGGTTGGAGACCTTTCAATTTTTTAGAAGACTGTTCAGAAGGAGTGCACTATCGGGGCATCTCAATTTTGAGACATTCGAAATAAAACTCATACGGAACAGAGTGTTCCGCTTTTGGCTCGGCCATCGCGGAAGTAATTACGGCAGAGACAATTTCCTTGGTCTGCCAAATTGCCAAAATCCACAGGAAGAAGCTTTTTTTTATTACCACACGTCACTAGATGAGGATAAAAGACCGGAAGATGCCACTGAAAATGTCTCAAACTCCCTCGAAGGCACGACCGATTCCAGGATAGAAGGCGTTTCTAAGTGCAGCAAAGAATTGCAAATACGAAATCTCGGCAAAGTGGCCGCCCGGAGAGCAAGTAATTTTTCAAGGTAAGAGAAGATAAAAGGAGAGAACCAGTGGATACAAAAATATTCATTTAAAGGGGTGCAAGTGGGGCAGGTTGGTGAACTAACTTAACTAGGAATAAAGGAATCCTTGTATACAGGAATGAACAAAAGAGGACCCACCCCCTTACAGGGAGCACAAGCAATAATGTTTTGGCTCAATGATATTAAAATGTAATGGAGAAGGCATGACCTAGGACGCTATTGGGTGAGGTAAAAATAGCATGAGAATGATACAGCTCATAATGGGCAAGGCCAACAATGTCACAGAACTTTGCTTAACTAAGAAGCGATGAAAACCAAACTCCGACTCCGGAGACTCCGACGTTAGCCAGAGTAAACGCCTAAACTGTGTCGACGGTTATGGTTGAATAGACTTCGAGAACCAAGCAGATCGTCGTATCCATTTCTTTTGTCTCTCAGCCACTAAAATAGGGCTTTAAATGATTCCCCCAGTTAAATTACCGATTTTGAAGATGACAAGACAGTTTCAGCAAGTGTTATTTAAATTGAAGGCGCACCGCGTCATTTTATCCCTCAATATGGATGTCGAGCGTTTTTTGTGTTGATGTTGCTAGAATGCGTATTTTGAACGTCTTCCATAGCTATTGCGATAAACACAAGAATTTTTAACGGTATTGGCCGGAAATATGAGCTGGAACTGTACACAATGTCTCATTCCTGTATTCAGCGAACTTAGCAGTAACATGCAGATCAATCTTCCCGTACGTCTTAGTCAGTAACGAATAAAGATGATGTATTCCTTTCTCATGACGACAGTCACGTAAATTTAAAATGAATGCGATCTGCTAGTATAAGTATTTCCCTGATTTTGTTCATTCATAGAAATGATCGAAGAGGAATAACCACGAGAAAAAGAATGTAACTACGAGTAAAGAAAGAATACTGAATAAAAAATATGATGGAAAATTGATCGTAATTACTCACGATTGGCACAGAATGCGATATAAATGTCGCTCAATCATGTGCATCCGAGTTATTTATTTAATCTTAGTTTCTTTAATTCTTTCTTTCAAAATCCAGCCGGAAACGCCCTTGGAGCAAATCACTTTGTCCTGCCTATAGCTCAAAGAATAGGTGTGGACATCATATCTGCTCAAACGTAAAATTAAAGAAAGTGTGCATTTGAAATAGAGCTGTAAAATGAACGAGGCATGTCCTAGCTTTATTTTTTAACTCGGGACCTGCCAGAGTAACTAGAAGGGAAAAAAACAAATACACTACGGGGATGAGCCGAATGGAACAAGGAGGATAAGTGAAATAGGGGTGTCTAGTCGTTGAACGCTAATGGGCTCAGGTCAAGCCAGCATAAGGGTACTTGGGAAGGATTTTGCGCCGGGTGGGTGTGGCCTACCAATAAAAAAACATCGGATTATCCGAATATTCTAACATAGATTTGACGAAAAACTCAGGCAACTACCGACAACGTAAGCCACAGTAAAATCTAAACAAAGTCGACGGTAATGGAAGCATTGGCTTAGAGAACCAAGCAGCGTGTCACATCAATTACTATTTCAACCACAGTTTTTACTCTGCCATCGCCGGCTAAAAAAATCAACAGACGCACACGAGGGTATGAGCCGAATGGAAGCAGAGAGATGGCTAATGAGAATGATCGGAGGTTATAAAAGTCGCGCCCCGTCAAAGAGGAGCAAGAGACGATCGTCGCGGAGGCATCGACGACGGGCAGGAAAGAGATGGAGAGGTCGCCTTCGAGTCACAACTGGGACGCCGTCAGGGGGGAAAAAAACAGAAACAAGAAACTCCCTTTGGGCCCGGGAAGCAAAACCTACATCGGCCGGGTGGCAATGGGACGGAATCTCGGCCAAGTGGAAGATGAGGGGGAGGGAATTTTCGACAGATGGCGCGCCACAGAGAGGTATTAGGTGAGAGGGCGGGGTAAGCGCTTAAAAGAGGACCCAACGCAGTAAAAAAAAAGGTATTTTAACGCCTATTTTATTGTGATTTCACAGCCACACAAAATGACTCATTCCTTTTTTTATGTGGACTTCTCGGTCGGATGAATACCAAACAGTTAAAAATAAAGATGGCATAACCGCAGAATGTTTTTTTAACTCATTCGGGTCGACGTAATCAGGTGAAAATCATACTAAGAACTCCCAATCCAACATGCTATAAGGATGGCAGTGTTACGAATGGCGGTAAGGGGAACAAAATGAGTACATTTTACGACCCAAACTTCGAGGCTTATTCGAACTGCACACA
Source organism: Ceriagrion tenellum (assembly GCA_963169105.1). Taxonomy (NCBI): domain Eukaryota; kingdom Metazoa; phylum Arthropoda; class Insecta; order Odonata; family Coenagrionidae; genus Ceriagrion; species Ceriagrion tenellum. The sequence continues at coordinate 134,168,245 of OY720632.1, read as the reverse complement.
ACAATTCTTTGAGTGTGACCGAGAAAGGAGCAGCTGTTATTGCTATTCTGTGTATGCCCGATACTTTCATGTAAGGAAACCTTTTATGGTGACAACCCATTCAAATGCACAGATATGGCTTTCCTCTGGTCTTTGGATTGACATATTGGCGTATTAATTGCGATTGGCATATTAAAGCTACAACTCTTGGCCAAACTATTGATAGTGTGATGAAATGGATCATATTCAATGATCTCCATAGCAGAGAACAGCACTCCGAAATGTCTCTCATTATAAGATTAGCTTGATAGAAGGTAAGGTGGACAAGAACATTTAATCCTGACTACGCGACACATATAATGAATATCAATGAACAGGTACCTAGAGAACAACGTAGATAATGCATTATTTGAAGTATAAGAAGAACCTCTGGAGAAAGGCGTAAACGTTTCAGATTCCACTAAATTACAATTAACAAAGGTGAAAGCACTCTTCTTAGTTATGCCCAATTAAAAAGTTACCACTTGTTGATTATGCACAGTTAAAAAGTTCCCACGCGTTGACTAGGCTGTAGAGGATAAAGCTTGCAAAATTTATAACGTTAAATCTGAAACCATGGCTTTTTAGTCGATTTCAATTACTTCCTTTTGCTGCCTTCACATCAGCAATATGTGGGTCATATCATGCTCCCTGTCTGCCAGCTCGCGTTAATCACTGGTCCATTTAATTCTACGGGACGTAAGATATGCTGGTTCAATTTTTAGAACGTTTATTCTCCCTCCAAGCGTCGGCAGCATCGGGTATAGTAGAAATTAACGTTAAAAGTATAGAGACGAATTGCATGGACGAATCCTTAAAATTAATCGTTTGAAATCTTGTGATCCATGAATGTTTTCTTCAATTAGCTCAAAAGCAATGTCACAGTACTTTAACAATTATGGGTTACCTCTAATGAACTCCAAAATAATTAAGAGCACAACTACAACAACCAGTATACTTTACGAATAATTGACATTCTTTTGATTTCCTGACGTTGGCGCAGGATTTCTCTGACCTGATTTCGTTCCCGCATGGGCTAATCCCCTCAAATCACCATTGGTAGGCTTTCCCAATTTTCATGGTGACAGAAACTTGGCATCGACCCGAGAGTAACTAAATTAAAAACACGAAGACTTCGGTTATCTTGAACAAAATTAAATTAACTCGTTCAAATAAGAGGCGCCACAGCCAGCATTAGGTACTAGTAGAGCGAGAGGAGAGAGCAGAGGAGGAGGACGGCAGAGACCCGGATAAGAAGGATGAAGAGAGAAGCAGGTAGGGGAAGAAAAGATGAGCCGACTGAGGCGGAAATTTTTCCAACGCCGGACGAACAATTTACGGCGTGCGACGGCGGTTTTTACATTTTGCTTGATTTTATTTATCTACCCGCGGGAAAACAAAAGAGGGAGGGGGAAAAAAGCAAGTGGCAGGGGAGTGGTGCAGGGAGAGAGGGTGAAGAAGTTCTGAAAGGCATCTGCCCGGAGCGCAGACGGCGGAGATGTGGAAGGAAAAAAGTCCCGATATGTCCCGATTGGCTGTGCAAGCGAGTCTCATCCCCCCTCCGACCGACCGACAAACGGCCGGAGACCGAACAAAACAGAAATCATCACAAAAAGAAATAAACAAAATTTGCAGGAGGAAGTGAACGAGGGGAAGGGTGTGGGGGGGCTATTTCCCTCTTTTGCCAGAGGGAAGAGAATTGCATCGCAGCGAGCGGGGGAAAAAAATTGCAAAGCCGGACTGTCGATCCCCTCCTCTCTCATGCACTCTCACACAAACAAAAAATAAAAGACTGCGGCGAAGCGAAGGGGTGCACAAAAAAATGGGGTAACGGATGTGAGGGGTGGCTTGTGTTAGAGGGTGAGGACGAATAGGGATAGTATGCGAATTTTTCCACTCTCTCCACCCTTTCCCGACGCTGTCAATTTGTCAAAAGGGAGGCTTTTATGTTCATCCCCGCAGTTACCGTTGCTCTATAATTAAGAGCCTTGAGTTTGTCTTTTTTTCGCCGTTGGTACTCGAACGATTGTGTTCGGGATAAATAAAGTGGAATCTTTGTCTCAATTACGGGCCTCCTTTTTTCTTACTTGGCTCAGACTTGATTAGAGAAAAATAAATTGAACGTTTGCAAACATGAAATTATGATCAATTTCACCTTGATTTTTTTACGCAAACATCAAAAATTATTATTTACACGCTAAATCTAACCACAGAAATAACAATAAAATGTTAAAAAATATCAGGATTTTTTCTGAAATACACTGAAGTGAAATTAATCTCTTTGACATTCGTCAGTCTGAGAGAACCTCTGACATTTTTAACCGAGGTAATCATACAAAAGTCTCTAGATGTTTATTCTCCATACATTTCATATGCATTTCATAGAATTATATGGTGTTTTAGCTTGACTAATATGGTTCAAGGATGGAGGATTAATTGATTGCGGACAAGATCGAGACTAGCGACGCAATAAAGAACGTAGAATATGTAGAGAAAAAACGAATTACAAACGAGAGACAGAAGAAGTATCGATTACACCTATCGATTTTTCCGCAGCTGATTCTGTCAGGTTTGGTATTTATTCCGAGGAACATATATTTTTAAGTACCGGGCGTGCAACAGACAAGGAAACCGTAAAACACTGCAAAAACAGAGAAATGGGATTTGGCGACGGCCAAGCTGTAGCCATAAAAATCCCTCGATTATGTCATAAACATCAATAAAATAACATTTTTAGTGTGTATACCACTTATACAACACTATCCATAAAATTATTATTACCACAGTGTGGACGATATAAAGTCAATCTCACTCAGATTTATGGATTTTTGTCTCTTCTCCCGAATTCTGACGAATTAAATAAACCAGATTTCCAGATTTCGTCATTGTAAATGGGTCAACACAATAGCTTACAACAGCAGGTGGAAAGGACTTACATTTGATTGCTTTTTTCTTTATTTCTTTTAAGTAGAATTTGACATAAATGCCCCTATTTTCACCTTCATACGGCTCCAGTATCGCGCTTGGAAAAATATTATTTCCCATTGTCTTTAATTCTGTTTTTTGTATCCCCCCCCCAGTTCCGGACAGCTACAGTCCAGAAATCGTTCACAGTTGTTGCCTCAAAGTTGTGGAATGACTTGCCTAAACTGGTAAAAGACAGTGCATCACTGGTAATATTTAAGAGAAAGATTATCACACACTTACTTTCCTGAATGCTGACCATGTAACTCATTTATCAGTTCATTGATGTGATTAATGTCCACTGTTGCGTAAGAAGAAGCAATTCAGTTCCTTTTTTTCTTTTCATTTGTTAAGCTAAATTTTCTTTTTAAAAGTTGTGTTATTTGTTTATTGATATGTTTAATGCCGGTTCGTTTATTTGTTTATTATACGTTATAAATAATCGTTTTTTTGTTAAAAGAAGAAATTCAGTTCTTTTTCTACATTGCTAAATGATAATGTTGTATATGTCTATTGCTAGCAATTTATATGACAACTTCCCTTTTTTGTTTCCTGATTGGCTTATTCACATATTAATTGTCTTGCACACCACTGTATTTCATTTCTATGTTCCAAAGGAGTTCACTCCTAGAACAATAAACGAGTTTATTATTAATATTATTAATTACTTTTACAAAATGCGAAATATGAGCAGAAATTTATATTGGGATCAAAAATAGGAATGAAGATACACATAAAATGAGCCAGAAGTAAAAGAGAAATGTTTGACTGGGAAATTATTTAATGCATTTTTCAGCAAGAATATGAATAGAAAATCCACCAGATTCGAAATAAATCTCATATTTTAAGAAACTGACGATAATTATGAGCATGAAGTCATCAGAAATTACAGTTAGAACATGGCATTTGGATATAATGCCAAGGGATTTCCCTCGTCTTGACTCATGGCTGCCATATGATAAAATATAAATCCGAACGGTTCCAAATAGTCTTATCGTATATCTTTTTCTTAACAGTGAAGTCATCCCCCGTTAGCCCACTCTCATTACGGGTGTAGAAGAGAGAATGGACGCCGACGTTAATGGACCAGGAAGAAGGAACATTTTCGCGAGGGTTATACACTCATCTCGAGCCACCATCGCACATTTCACAAAAAACATTCTCATATTCCCTTCACTCTGCAGCGCGTGGGTGATATTAGGGGGTGAATTAATACGGAATGAACGCTGCTTGCTCGTGCTTAATTGGTTAAACGGCAAACACTTGTGTCTATCGTCCGCTCTGTTCTGAAACTGCGTTACAGTTGTTAGGGGATAGGCAAAGCAATACATCACTCCCCTCTCCTTTCGTGTTTTCAAACATTGATGCCCACCATCATTTTCAAAATTAATGGCAATAAGCGAAAAGTAAAAACGACAGTAACACTACGCCCACAAGTTAACTCCACTATTTCTCAAATTCGATCCAATCCTACGCTAATCTACACCATAGCATTATACGGATGTCTTTCTAATGCCAAGTTTTATGATATCAAGTCAGCAGAAACCTCAGATTAACGAATCCTCTCCGTTGGTCTCATGTTAACTGGGAGTTATGGTCAGTTTTGTAGCATCAGACATGCAGCTAGTGGATGTGAGGGTTATCGATGGGAAAAATGAATGAAAAAGAAAAATTGAATTTCGGCTTTCGGTTTAGGAATTTTTAATTTTGGTACCGAGAAAATATTGAACCAGAAATTATCAATTCGGTTCGTAAATTTGACCAATGCCACCACCATTTTCGATTAACACTCAAGGTAAGTCTACTCAAAAGGAAGGCTGAGTCTATGAGGCTAATTTTAATTTATCTAAACCGACCAGACTGCTGGGCTCGCAGGAATAGATTCGCAACTCCAATTCTGAGGGGGCCATGACGAAAAATCGCCTTCTTCGGGGAGGGGGAGTATATCTTATTTTCTGCGATTGGTTTAAGAGATGAGGCGACAGGAGAAGAATGATCGAGGAACCCGTTCTCCTCTTCTCTCCCTCCCTCCCTCCCTCCCCCCCTCCCGACCCCTGGGTGCTCTCTCCACGTGCATCGGACTGTGGGGGAGGAAGGGCGTGGTCAGTGAGAAGACGAAGAGCAGAAGGAAGGAAGAAAGAGAAGAGAGAGAGAGAAAGGGCAAGAGGCCAGGAGGAGGAAGAGGAGGTGGTGGCGAGGGGGAGGGATTTTGAGGCGACGCGACGGACGGAGGATGAGGCGGAGGTGGACCCCGCCTCAATCCGACTCCTCCCCGAAAACCCATAAGCCTCCCACGCCGCGTCACGAAGAGGAATGTGGTCCTTTTTAATAAGTATCGAGTAACGGTCCATATTCTTTCACCCCCATGGAGGGATTATTATTATACCTACCCACTTAATCTCCTCTTTTGACCACCTCTCTTCCTCTCTTTCTCCCCTTCACTTCCTCGCCATCTTACCTCATTTCCAATCGCCCATGAAGCGTGCTTTATGGGATTGAAATGGAGAGATAAGTAGAGGGAAAAGGAAAGAGGGGGGGAGGGATAGCGGTGGACCAGGGGTAAACCCACCCTGGCCCGCCCAACCCAAGAAGGGATGTGGGTGGTTTTGTGGATGCGGGATGCGATTGACATCATGATGGGAGAGCACGCCAGGACGACGTTGAATAATTGTTGGCGGTGCGCGCCGCACACAGAGGGGTAAAAATTACAACCAAAGCCGCCGCACGCCAACTCCAGTGTGCGCCCCAACTTCCGGAAGAAATATCATCGCTACCTTCGAGTTCGCCCATCTTTAAAACGGGTGCGTACTCGGGTTTGTGCAGGTTTTCGTGCTCGTCGTGTGATTTACTGTCTCAGGTTCGACACCCATTGTGCTCCATCCGATTATTTATTCGTCGAGAAGTCCCGTTTCGCACAGTCGTAGTCGTCGGTTACGATTCCAGGAAGCGTAATCTCAATTGACACGGTCAATGGAGCATAAAAATAGCAGACACGTAATTCTTCGGGTCGACCATTCATTTTACGCGACTTATTTGGATTAGTTAAAACGAAAATAACGGTAGTATTCGAGCATGCGTTCCATGAGGAAATGAGTGTGTCACTAGCGAGGTCACGCATATCATCCCCGGGTCTGTAGTTTTTACAATCACCTCCTCACCGCTAGAAAAGTTCGATATTGGTCGGTTGGTCGAGTGCCAACAAAGAGATGTGTAACTGCTTTCTCTCCCGGAAAAAGTTACAATAAATACCTGATATTCCTTAACGTGGGCCAAGAAAAAAATGACAGGTATGACTGGTTGAAAATAAAAAGACATCTTGCCATTGAGCAAAGGGATAGAGCAAGTAATGGGAATAAAAGTACTGAGGGTTGTTTTGGGAGATAAAATTCTGGGAAAAAGGGAAGCCATTTAGAATGGAGTGATAAGCCGTTGGTACGCCGAACCATATACAGAGAGAGGGTAAAGGAAATACTCAGGTAGAAAGTAGAAGTACTTGCCTTACTACAAGTTCTGCCTTTACAAGAACAAGTACTTATAATAGCAGAAGGAAATCAGCGTTGGTCATCAAAAATCAGCATTTCCGATATGATACAAATGCCCAAAAAATATCAGTCATCTATGGTAATTAATTAAACGAGGAGGGTTGTATTAAATCCAACATTGCACTCGATCAGAAAATAGATAATCAGCATGTTTGTGCAACAAAAAGATGTTTTCGCACCTATTTCACAAGGCACTCTGAACATGCTCTAGATTAATAGATCAATAACTCCCAAGTATTTTCATCGTGTCCAGCAACAACTCTTCTAATCTAATCGATGTTTACGCCGACAGACTACGCTTCTTTCACGCAAAATAAGCCTAGAAACGAGTGACGGGCAATGATTTGAGAAATCCTTGCCCAATGTTCTCGTTACCCAAGTCTCCGAAAGAGCGTCTGGCAATTCGGGCACATCCTGCCGGTGCTACCTGAGGAACGCCTTCCATTAGACACACTCCATGGACATGAGAGCACCCAAGCTTGCATACTTAAAGAGAGGAGGAGGAGAAGCGACGAAGGAAGCAGTGAGTGAGAAGTGAGGTGTGCAGGAATGGGAGAGAGAGAAAGGGGAGGGGAAAGGGGATTACCTCCTTCCTTCCTGCCCTCCCGGCAACACACTCCCTCTATCGCTCCCATTCTCAAACCATTTTCCGTCTCCCCAGACAACCATCCCATTTCCTTCCACCTTCGTCCACACGCCCCCTTTAAATTGACACGCTTCTTGGGTTCTCAAGGACTTCTCAAATAGAATACTATGGCACGGAGGGAGAAGAAGAGGAGAGCCCCCCCCCCCCAACACGCTTCGATCCTCATCAGCCTTCCCCCCCCCTTCCCCACCACACCTCAACAAAACTGAGAAACTCTCTCTTTCTCGCTCACTCGAGTCTTTCGTCAGGATTCGTGCTTGGCTGACTCGGAACTCTTTATTTTTCGCATTTTTCGCCTAATCGCAAATAATCGCGACTCTGCAATGGGAAGAGGATGCGCAATGACTCTCGTCTAGTGAAAACCTGCGAAATTGCACATCCTGGTCGGTTAGCCGTTCGTGTTTTCTACTCAGTAAAAAAGAAGCAAAAGAAATGACTACAAAATATAATTACTAAAAGTACAACCTGGGAGAAATAAACTCAATTTTCCACTTAATTGTCATTGTTTAACAAGAAGATTAGCTTATTTGCTCCCAAGAAGACGTGGAAGTCACGCTTTGTATGCAAGCGTTTTCAGCCAAAGGAACTAATGACTGGATTCTTTTGTGACAATACTTGCGTTAAGAATATGGCTTTTATTCATGGCGATCCTGATTCGAAATTTTTCTTTGGAATTTAAATCTCACCGCAATCTTTTTCCTAAAGCTTTCAATCATCAATAATAGAGGGTAAAATTCCAAGCGCACCCTGAATCTCTGCGTAAATAATATCAAACACCCAGCAGTATCACCGGACCGCTCTTGATTGTCATTCTAAGAGGAAAGATGACGCGTAATTTTAGAAACAAGACGCTGGCATGAATGATTCCTCAGGAGGAACGAACAAGCAATCCAGTGAAATAGGAAATAAAAACATTCTAATAACTTTTTTATTGATGTAATGGGAAAAAACAACGAGTGTTTGTGACTGTTCATAAATCTTCCATACAGGAGAAAGAGTACGCTTCATAAATCTCACAGATCTCTCAGGGAAATATTTACCAGTAAAGGAAACGGATCATTTCGCATAGATTCAATTGTTGGCATTATATGTGTGTGTTGGCATTATATGTGCGTGCTAACTAACGGTGTGGCAACAAGTTTTATTTGGCAAATTTGGCGGAAATATCGTTAGGTCATGCTCACCAATGATCACTTGCACGTATCCGGTGACGCCTCTCAGAAAACATCCAGCGAAACGCGATTCTCGAGATACCAGAGTCTTCATGAAAGGCGCAGGTGGAGGAGGGAAAGAAATTATACCATGCGTCCTGATTGGAGGTATTTCACGCATCGATGGGCTTGGTACTTCGAAGCCCCACCTTCTCAGCAGTCACATCGACCAGACTTACACCGTTTTTCTTATAGAAAAATGTATTCAATACTCCCTGTCACACTTTTTGAATTTCCAAGAAAAGCTTTCGGTTACGAGGATTTTTTCAGTGATCGGCATGAAACAGTACGTCATAGCTCTCAAAATGCACATGTATTAGGTTCATCACTGAGAATTCCAATCATGACACGTCATTGTATTTGCTACGCATTTCTTACAACTGTCAAAAACATTTTGGCATAAAACCCGAACATGATCTCGATTACGACAAGAGGAAAAAAAATCTTTCGAATTATATCTTCATGTTATGCCCGTTGTGTAATATAAGAATCGAAAGGCGTATTACATAACCCGCGTATTTTCACCATTTTCGGTATTGACATAAGTAGGCATGATTTCCTCACGGCATCGGAAGAAAAGACATCTGTCCCCTCATGTGTACAAAGTCCGCTTCCCCGCAATGCCATCGTCGATCGAGCCAATATTTGGCCAAAGGGGGTCGGGAACGGTGCGCGCGGACACCTACCCCCGGTACTCTCCCTCCCCCTCTCGTTTCCCGCGCCGCCCCCACCCTCCTAGGCCCTCCAACCCCCCGCGCACCCGGCTCTGTCGGGTCGCCCACCCACACCTCGCGCGCAGTCGGAGGCGGTCAACCGAGAAACTGGGGAAGAGGAGGAGGAAATTGGGGTGGGGCAGGCGAGAGGGAGGGAGCAGGAGGATGGGAAAGAAACCAGGAAACGTCGACGCCACAGAAGTTTTTCGACTCCATTTCTGTTTGCGCCCTGCCTCCATTTCTCTCTCCTCTCCGTCTCCAGGTACACACACTCACGACCTCAAGTCCCTCTCATTTCTGTTTATCTTAAGGGAAATGGTCAGCGTGGGGAAAGATGCTGACAGAAGTGGACTGTTTTTGCATGCACACGACATTTTGCCACCAACATGGGAGAAAAACACTTTCACCAGGCGATCCAAGTGTCACGGGTAGAAGACTCCCGTTTCTGTGTTCTCCAATTGCTTTGGATTTATCGCACCGTCTAACATAATCCGTCAATCCTCAAACGTGTTTTTCAACAAGTTTTCATTGACACGAGCAACTCAAACGGTGTTCGTGTAGGTGGAAACATTTGAAAGAGGGTTGTTTGGATGTTTGGTCGGCACGTCACCAGCCTAGTTAGCTTTGACCGATATTCGAAGATCAAAGGTTTTAACTCCAGCTTGGAAGTGGCCATTTTGTTTGTCAGTGCTAGAATGCTGTAACTTTGCCGTGGATTTGCCAAAAAAACAGTAAAAAATTAAGCATACTAAACCAGAGTTCTTGTCAGTGGAAACATTTGAAAATGTGCTGTTTGGATGTGTTAGGTAGGCGCGTCACCAGCGTGGTTAACTTTGGCCGGTATTCGAGGATCAAAGGCTTTAACTCTAGTTTAGAAGTGGTCATTATATTTCTCAGGACAAGAATGCTGTAACTTTGCCGAGGATTTGACAAAAAACAGTAAAAAATTAAGCATACCAGCTACTCTCCCTTACCTTCTTAGTACTGCAAGAGAGGGAATGTGTTCAATTATACCTTTGAGTCAAAAAATAGACTAACTTGGGCACATTTAGCAACATAATAGCCCATGAAAATAAAATTGGAAGGAGAAATTAAGGGAAAAATCGAGGCGAAAAACCTTGGATAGAATACATTTGGGAAATTTTATGGACTTCAAAGTTAAATCTTATGTAGGCATGAAAATGTTAACTGACAGGATAGTAAAGCGGAGAACCGCAGCAAGAAAATTGGAGGATTGGTGAATGCTAATGATGAACACTACCATGATGATATAATTTTAGAGTAAAAAGAATCTATCGACATATGTGGGTAAAACACATTGTGCAACAAAAGCCGCAGCAACATAGCTTACTAATTAACTCCCAACCTTAAACGACTTTAATCCCACTCATGACCCTCTGGGCGATATTACGTAGATATAAATGAAATTATAAGGCTCAATAAATTGTAATTATAATAGAAATAGTCTCATTGAATGATAAAAAAGAGGCCTTGGATTACTATGACTTCTGTCTCTACTAAGATTCCGATCACCTCCTTGAAGAAACACCTTCCGAATTAAGGTCATGGAATAGGAAATTTTCCGAAACCTGCCGAAAATATGTAGCATCAGAGAAAAGTTATAAAATCTTTGGCCATAAGAACACGGAAAATTAAACTTAGGAGCAACAGGATATAGTTGTGCCTTTTGTGTGATTCAATGCGTCTGATCTGTTTTGCGGAGCAAGCATTATAGAGAATTTTCTTCGAAGGTTCACCTCAAGACTTAAAGCCGAGATCGAAAATCTCGCATCATCTGTTACCGAACGTTGAAGGAGGATGCGGCCTGAGTGACTTTTGCTGTGAGCTTATAATACCATCGTCACGACTCATAAAATTTCTTGTTAGATTTCAAGCTACACCGAACCAATAAAGCCGCAAATAATATCTACCGACCCTTTTCCGGTATGAACGGAAAGAGACTGACAGAAAACGGGTAAGTGAGAACAACTGCTGAAAACCAATGGCAGAAATAAAAACGTAAATAATTATGATGATGAAGAACCCTTATTTTACGAATTGATCAGTAACCCAAGTCGTTAGGACTTTAGAAAGTTTTAGTCAAATCAGATATCCTATTACATTTAGGCAATTATTGTTTTTCAACGAATAGGTACATTAAGACATATTTGCCCTTGCATGTAATGATAAATATACCAGAGAGTCATAACTCAACTTTTATTCCAAATCATAAGAGCAAGTTGATCCTAAACACTTGCATTCAAAGCTACCCTTTAAGCACCAAAGTATGTATATAATTTCAGACGGCTACTTTCACACCATGACGTTACTTACATAAAAAAACCAATCAAACCGAATTACTCCATTAATATGGCATCAAAATTAGGTTAAATACTGCAATTATGGCAATGTAAAGTTTCGGAAATGACAGATTAAAGGCCAGATAATATTAAAGTTGTATTAGGCTTTGATTAATAGGCACTTTAAAATCACCTCTCTTTTTCCTACTTTTAAGTTTTATAAATCATTTAAAAGCAAAGAACATCAAGGACAGATGTATCTAACGAGAAAATATCTCACCACCAAACATTAACATCAGTAGAAGAAATGTTACAGCCGGGCTATGTCTTTACTGAATGATGACACGTAACTAATGACACGTAATGTGTCATTAGTTAAATTTAAAATAATTAAAAATAATTTCAGCATAAATAGAGGAAGCTGGCTTGCAAAGTAGAGTGCTTATGAAAAGGTAAAAAAGCAATTATATTGGTTTATAACCTCAAAAGTTACCACTATGGGAATGCAATACCATCTCTTACCGATTGCCCCATCATCCAAATATTACTGAGGCCTCTGCAGTGATATTACGTTGTTTATCTAGCAAGAGAGAAGTAAAAATCCGAGCGGACACTGCTTCATGTGCTGCCAGAGTGAGGGAAATAACGAACCTGTGGTGCTGGGCTGGCAGAGCCCTCGTAAAAAGAGAGAGAAGGACAAGGAAGAAAAAAGAACGAGGTGGAGGAATATCGCGCTGCGAAAGAGCGTTCAAACGCCGCTCTCTATAAAGCTCCCACCCCTCTTCCCACCCACCTCCCCCCGCGATAAAAAGGACGAAGTTTGCTAGACGTGATGAAGGGATTGCTTTCATTCCCAGATTAAATGAGCCGATGTTTGCTCGGATCCCGAGCGAGGACCGTGCTGAGACGAAGAAAAAAAACTCATATGAGTTCAATCGACCCCTCAGTTTGCTCTCTGAAAATTCGCGTCATCCGTGCGTTTTTATTTTATTGCTTTTTGAAGGCGTCCGTCCGACTGCGTCGAAATCTCTCCTCCGGGAACAACACCGGTGAGATCTGAGAACAATGGATCGACGTAATTTTACCCTGGTCTCCCCTTATATCCCAGCATTAAAGTGTTTATTAAGGTGACGTCGACAACTAGGTCGTGTTATTTTTATTTGAAGACTAATGGAATCGCCAAGTTCAAGGGTTTTCATTTTAAGAATGTAAGTGGTGCACCGGCGATCACAATGATTCAATGACGTGCACGCATTTAAGTGGAGGTGCATCCAGAAATTGATGCATTGCTATGGTAAGCAACATCATAATTGGTTGTTCAATCCTATGATTGGTTGACTGCGGCCCTCCACCCATCCCTATCTAATCCTAGTTCTCTTACCTCCTGGTATCTCTTCCTGTGCACTTTCCTCTTTATTTAATCCATGTACTTATTCCTATGTCTTCCTCTGAGGACTTTTCCCTCTAATTTACTTTCAATTATGCTCTTCACGAACCCATTGTGTCTCATGGTGTGTCCAATCCTGGTTCTTCTTTTCTGTATGGTGTTCCATGTGGTCCTTTCTTCTCCTACTCTTCTGAACACTTCATCATTTCTAATTTTGTCCGTCCATTTTATCTTTAGCATCCTCCTCCAGCACCAGATTTCAAAGGTTTCTCGTCTTTTCTGGTCATCTTTTCCAATTGTCCATGCTTCCGATCCATAGAGTGCCACGCACCACACGAATGTTTTCACATAGTGTTTCCTGGTTTGTGGTCCTTTCTTCTTTGAGTACAGCAGTTGTCTTTTTCCCATGGACGCCTCCATACCATGGGCTATTCTCCGCTAGATATCCGTTGAACTTCTTCCGTCCCACGTAATGGTACTTAGAGATAGGTGGTGGTTAACATAATCATCACCAAAAGTTTAATAACTACTCCTCAAACCCAAACATCACCGAATCACTACGAACAGAGAGCACAAGTCCTGTAGGGTTTACATCAAACAGTATGGATTTTAATTGGAAGCGCGTATAATATACGCTGGGAGAAGTCATTCTACAAATATTAAAATAGCCAAAAGAAAACAAATGTAGGTATTTATGGATTCCGAAGTTCACGACATGAGGTTTATAACTCGTGTATATTGCAGAAATTTTACAAAAACAATAAAAAAACTGCTGATGACATATATCCGTGATGGCTTGCTGTTACATCTTTATACCAAAGCTTTGTTTCAGAAGACGTTTCATGGAACTAACTTAATCACACTCGTAAAAAATGCTTCACAAAAATTCGGCAAAATCATTACAAAACTCTAAACGCAAAATATTTTACCGAAAGAAAGAGATAGTAATCATACAAAATTTTATTTTTGATTTACCACTAGTATGGACTAGGGAACACAAATAAATTCAATCCTTTCAGATGTAACCTTGTGGAAGTCCATTGTTAAATAAATATGACAATAACAACTATGTACATCCACATCCACATCTCCACTCCACCCACAGAGTTTTTAATTTTTGCAAGTAGATTCAACGCCACTGCTTAGTTTCAACAACTAAGGTACCTGATGATAACGCCGTAGCGTTGACACTAGTTGTACCAATAAAAAACTCTGTAGATTGAAACACAGTTGATATTGTCATTATTAATTCAGGAAACACAAACCTCACGCGAAAACAACACTTAGTTAAGATACACACATGATAATATATATTTCTTGTTTATACATTTCGGTATTTAAAAATTTAGGTGCGGTAAACTAGAACCCCTGCTAAAACTGCAATATTTGTTTTGCTAAATCAATGTCTCCTTTTCTATGCCTCTGGAATGCGATTGATATGTCGTCAATTTCTGCCTCTTCCAGAAAATAGTCGGCTTCTTAAACGGCGATACCGCTTGCTGAGTTAAAGGCACTCATCATTCTTTTATTTGAAGGAATCTCGCAGCAACAGCCCCTCCTCCCCTCCTCGTCACACGACAGTGCACAACTGGGCCGAACCACAAGGCAAGCCGAGGGTGAGGGAGAGGGAAGGGATGAGACGGCGCGAACGACGAAAGGCTTGGATGATGTCTCGGAAGGACAAAGCGGCTCTAAAGACTCGCTCGACAGTCCCCCTCTCGAACAGTACGTATCTCATCCCCCGTCAACCTGCACGCTCAGTACCGAGAGCCCTCTTCCGAGAAGGAGCGGGAAAAAGCCCTCACCCCGTTTACTCCACTGACCCCGCGTTGTCAATCCCTTCCCGGCCGAGCAGTGACCATACTCCGCAAATCCCGTAATTCTTCGATTCTTCGAAAGGATCGAAAAATGCGGGACGGTAAGGATGTGACAGGTGGCGTCAGGAGGAGTGAGGCTGCAAATTTTTGTGAACTTCGGCGACAATTTCTTTTTTCCAGTTTTGTCCCCCTCCCTCCCATTCTCCTCCCCTCCCTCCCTCTCCCTCTCATCGCCACCTCTTCCTCCACACACTACCTTCCGCGCCCACAAACCTTCCCTCCCCCATCCCCACCTTTCTCCCTCCTACTCCATCGGCCTCTCACGTCCGAAAATGCAGGTTGACGAGTCTTTTCAAGGAAATCGCCCGAGAGACTGCAACGGAGGGAAATTTTTTTCTGCGTTTCCTCGTGTACCTAATTGGGAATTGTGATGGCGGATTCATTTTAAGAACCGCTAACGACGAAAGAAATAATGGCATGGGCTTTGGCACTTCAGGCCTTCCAAATGGTTCACCTAGTAAAGCGATATTATCGGTATGGACCCAGAGAAAATTTGACGATTCCTCACAAATTATTTATTCTCAGCGCATTCCGGGCGTCGTGATATGTGCCAAACATTAAAGTAACTGGATATTTGCATAAGGAATTAATGAGATAACCTAAGGTGATAATCATGAAGTACTTACTACCACAATAATACTTCTCTCCTACTACTACTACTCCTCTATAACTAACTGCATAAATTTCAGCTCAAATTCAGGTCCAGTAAGCCTGTTTCAAGCATAAAAAATTTCGGGGACGAACGGCACTGCGATACTGCAAAAAAAGCGTATGGATTTTGTCAGGTTTAATGATTTCCAGTAGCTACAGCAGTTATTTCAAACATCATAGGCAGGGTTAACAGACGAAAAATTTATATATCAAAGCCGAGCTAAGTAAAGGATCTTTTATCTGCCATTAAGTTTCACTCAAAACTTTGCATATAACGAAACGTTTTGAAACCACTAATGAGGAAAGAAATAATTCAGGCACGCCTTCAATGCAAGAACACACTTTAACTTCCCCTTACAACCTTTACTGTACTCTATATTATGAAATAGCAATGGCGTTTTTTTTTACCAGAACGGCAGATATACCAATAGGATTACTTCTCAGATAAAGTTAGGTATGCTTTCAAAAACGAACGCCCGCATTTGAACCACAGAGAGCCTTAGGTTCATACCCAGCTGAAGCCACCACGAGTTGAAACGAGATGCCATCCTGTCAAAATCTAAGCCGAGCTCTTTGTTGGATACCGGTACTTCGAGGGAAACCGCAGGTGGCCAAAAGAAATTGACGTGGCCACCCATCCGTGAACTATGCACGCAGAGCAAGAGATCGGTTATGGGTGAACTCAACCGTCACGGTGGAAGACTGCCAATTGGTTGATTACCACCGTAGACTGACATTTAAACAATTAGATCCCATAAATTATTTTTTTGCAAGCACAAACCAGTACCTCAAAACCAAACTGAAAACATATACTCAAAATTTACCACTTGTGCATTAGGAGAAAAAGTTGAGGGCCTGTTGAGATACTTGAGCCCGTGACAGCCTAACACCTAGATTTAACCAGCTGCTTACCTGGCCAGTCAATATCACGCTCACCGACCACTGCGGGAGACAACACAGGCGAGTGACCTCGTGAAAATCCGAAGACCCATGACGGAGTAGGCATTACTCCACAAGTGTGCGCTGAGAGTATCAGCGTGGACCGCGTGGTCTACTCATTGCCCTTGAGTGACATTCTATCTAGAAGTGTACACACTTGTACTATAAAGGCTGTTGAACTGGATAAGTACTCTTTCTCATGAATGTATGCGCGTGTATTTTCATATGCAATACTGTCAAGTCAGCTCGTAGCAGCAAAGTCGTGCAATCTACAATGTCACAGAACGGATTGGTGGGTTTAGTGAAAAAATATCAATGTTTTCTAGCAAATGTATGTCTAAATTTTACTACACTTAGCACCAAATATCTTTTAATATTTTCTAGATGAATTTCATAGAGAGACTGTTGACCCAAACGACAACCTTTGTTTCTCCATTTGGATTGTAAAATAGCATTAACTTGCCCAACATACATGAATTTCAACGTTAATGGTAGTTATATAAATAATAAAATACGTTTTGACAGCTTTAGGCATTATAACTTGATTTAATAAAAAATATCATACCCCGAGAATTTTTCTGGGTCATTACTGATACTTCTATTTTCATTCACAACTGTACTTGGCTAAAAAGGATAATATTACCTGGATAAAAAGTTTTAAAAAAGAGTAAATTGGTGATGTGCTCCAATACCATAACCGATTAGCGTTGTGTTTTACAATAAACAATCTTATGCACCCTGTGTATGAAATAAAAACTTTAATTTAAAAAAAATTAACAGTTAAATTCTTAGGACAATAAATTCAAACCAAGAATTTCTTTTCTTTCTCCCAAAATTTTATCTATTAGCTATTTATTATTTTGAGCTAAAATATATTTTTTATTCAAGGCATAAATAGTTCCCCACACTCCATATCGAAATTCCATGTTGAACTAAATAACAGAGACTTCTCGAGTCTACTCAGGAGATAAATATGCCTCAATACAATGGAGAGATACAAAAATAGGAAATGATGACGTGCACAGAAGAGTAGAAGAGGAAAGAACCTTATTGAACACTATGCAGAAAAGAAGAACCAGGTGGATTGGACACATCCTGAGACATAATGGGTTTGTGAAGAACATAATGGAAAGTAAAATAAAAGGGAAGGTCCCGAAAGGAAGACAGGAATAATTACATGGACTAAATAAAGAGGAAATTACATAGGAAGAGATACCAGCAAGTAAAGGAACTAGCATTCGGTAGGGAAGGGTGGAGGGCTACAGTCAATCAATCCTAGGACTGAACGACCAATGAATGACTATGGAACACAAAGAAAAAAGAGATAAGTGGAGGAATGAGAAAGGTGGATAGACGTGAGTTCTCCGCGGCTGAAAAGGTGGTGGCAGCCAGGAAGAAGGCTGCATGCACTTGAGCCTGCACTGGGTTAAACCTGACGGCCGGAGGATACGCCCCATCCGCGGTTTGTCTTCCCATAAAGAGTCTGCTTGTTCAAGGGGATCTTGTGAGGATCAACCGGGAGGTGAGGGGGGGCAGGAGAGGGACAGCAAGAATCCTCCATCGCCACAGAATGGTTGAAGAGGGGAAGAAGGGTTGGACGCCGTCTGGTTAGTCGAGAGACACTGAGACGGAGGAGGGAAGGGGAGGAAAAAAAATACGCCTTTCAAAGTCCCCGGCTGACCCCCTTCTTAAAACCGGTGGATATCCTATTACCTCGCTAAAAGGAATTCGTTGACACTATAAGCATCCCCCCTTTTTTCTTCCTTTTATTTTTTTGCCCCGATGCGAGATGGATTCTTAAGCGGCGGTGGACTAGTGCCCGGGGAAGATGAATGCGTGACGATATATGTCCCAACTGAGTCGGACTCAGAGCTGCAGGTAGGTGATATCCTTTTTATACCTCTACCCGCTCCTTGCGGGACAACTTTACCGGAAAACAAATGCAGAGAAATAAAAGTACTTATATTGCCTTCATTGACCTGGAAAAGGCATTTGACAATGTTATCTGGAAAGAGATGTTCAGAGTGCTGAAGAAAGCAGGCCTAAAATATAAAGACATGCGGGTAATACTCAGCTTATATAAGAACGAAATGGTTGTGATAAGGAATTTTCATCAAAAGCAAGAAGCAAAAGTTAGAAAAGGCGTGAGACAAGGATGTGCTCTCTCTCTCCTCTTATATTCAGTGCTTACATCCAGGAAGCTATAGACCAAGTTCGTGAAACTACTGAGGTGGGGATTAAAATTAATGGACAGAAGATAGATATGTTGCGTTATGCAGATGATATTGCTGTGATCACAGAGACCAAAGAAGATCTAGAAAGGATGCTCAGCACAATGGGTAGGATTTTCTGTAAACAGTATGGCATGAGAATAAACAAACGCAAAACCAAGATGATGGTTTGCAGTAATGAAAAACAATATGAACCCCCAATAATGAGAATTGGAGGAGAGAAGCTAGAAGTAATAGAGGAATTTGCCTACTGGGGAAGCAGAATAACAAGAGATGGTAGAAGCCAGAAAGAAATTGTAAGGAGAATACATAAGGCCAAAATTGCATTCTATCTTAGAAAGAACCTACTCACCAGCAAGAACATTAGTTTGGAAATAAGGAAACGGATGATGAAAGCATTTGTTTGGAGTATGGAGTTTGGAGTATACGGGAGCGAAACATGGGTAATAAGAGAACAAGAGAGAAGGCGGCTAGAAGCCCTGGAGATGTGGCTCTACAGAAGGATGTTGAAGCTCAGCTGGAAAGATAGAGTCACGAATGAAGAGGTACTGAAAAGAGTTCAAGAAACCAGATCCCTGTGGAGGCATATCCAAACAAGAAGAGACAAACTCGTAGGGCACATTCTAAGACACGACAACATCGTTTTAACAATAGCAGAAGGAGCTATAGAGGGAAGGAACCGCCGGGGACGACCAAGGATGTTATTAATGCAGCAGATTGTGAATGATATGGGTTGCACCACATACACAGAAATGAAGAGAAAAGCAGACAGAAGAGAGGAATGGCGTACTGCTGCAAACCAACCCCAGGGTTGAACACTGAAGAAGAAGAAGACCCGCTCCTTACCGTCAGTGTGAACTCGAGAAAAAGATAGAGGGAGAGAGAAATCAGAATGTCGAACAGAAAGGAGCATTATTTCCATCTTCCCTGACGTCTCGGAATCGAACGGCCGACCCTTTCACATTTCTAGCTTTACGATTGGAAGAGTTCGGTATTCCCCCTTCCCTCAGTCGTCCGCCAAGTTTAATAGCATTTACATAGTGGAGTCCCCGCCCACTCACGAACGCCGGTCACGTTTCATTTCACACTCTGACGGGCACGGATTAGGCTGAATCGCCGATCGCGTCTCCGATTCCCTTTGACGCTAAATGAGAAGGATCGTCGTTTTCGCAGTAATGTAGCCATTTTTATGGGTAACTTCGTTACAGTCTCAATTGGACACAATTTGAAGACATGAAATGAGTATTTTCAGAGTTATCGAAAAATACTTGAGCTCAAAGCTCGATACCAAAAGTGATTGAGCGATAAGATAATACATATTACGTTCATGGCATGATTGGTTATATTTTAATTTTACAGATGAATTTATGACGCGGTAAAACGGATTACAAAGTAAGTCTGGGAGAAAATGAAGCCCTCGTTGTTTAACGCCAGTATTTTTCCTACAATGATGGCTCAACATTGAATCGTGGATGAAGAATGAGAAAGGAATTAAATTAGGAGCACTAGACACATTTCAGGGCTCTTTATTGATACTTCAGAGGAAAACTGAATCGTATACAAATAATAAGGAAGATATTGAAAGGAAGCATAAAACACGCATTTTAGGTCCATTCAGGTCAGGATGAAATCATGATGAGCAAAACAGTTTTTATGTAAAACATCGTACGCGATTTTCTAAGAGTATTATATAAGATGTTATAAGAATTATGCCCATGCAGTCAATCTTGAGTATGAATAAAATTAAAAACCTAAATGACTAATTATTTAAAACAAGGGCTCATTCCTATAATTAACAAACACACAGTATCGCATTCTGCAACGTGCTATTGATATTTCAATTACAAAAATTACACCCAAACCATAGTCAGAGCGCCGACCTGTTGAGAGGAGGATCAAATGAACACCAAATTTGATCAATTCTAAACCGTCGTTTTAGGAGTATAAGGTAACTTTTGAACGGATAATCGGCATTCACCATAATTTTAAATACATAAGATCTTTTCAACGTATTCCATGAGAAAGGGAGTGATGGAAGAAAAGGGGGAAATAAATATAAAAGGCATGAGAAGAAAAGAGGCTTATCGATGAGTTTGGATGGAAACTGTGGAAAAGAAGTGGCTTTAATGGACCGTGGTCTCTCCCAATGAGAGGGAATGAAAGAATTGGGGAGAGCCGTCTGCAGCAACCAATGGTAATAATGCGAGACGGATTTGACGGGAAAGAAGAGACAAGGAGGGCAGTTGATGAGGGGTTTGAAGAGGTGGTGTTCTTAAAGAAACGATTGAGTCGCAGGCAGTCGGAGATCAGTGAATAGCACGCTAAGCGATGATTAAACGACATCAGAAAGGGATACTTGAAGTAGAGAAACGGTCGTAAACACTCTCGCGTACTCGGCTCAGAGGTAAACTTCTTCCCGGCGTACATAAAAAATGATGAACCGTTCCGCTCAGCTCGTGATTTGTAAACGTGACGCTGTAGACAATTTGGGAAATCTTATTTCGAAATAAAACCGAACATATGGATACGGGAATGCGACGTAAATGCTATGAAATTCCCTTTTACTCCTATCACGGCGGTGACTTAGGTAGCTGTTAACCGCAACCAATACCACTCGTTTCATTCAATTCTTCGATTCCACTTCCTGGATACAAATTGAAGGCCCATTACTGTTAGGAAATCAAAGTTACTCAACAGCCGCTGTCAATTGAATTACACGAAAATGACATTAGGGTTGAATACGTCCACTATAAGCCTTTAAAGAACACTGTCACTTCTACTAATGGCCGATTGCAAGAACATTTAGTTATGGAATTGATAGTTATGAGATCCATAAAGTTACAGATCTCATACAAATATTCGGGTTGCAGGAACACATCTACTAGTTATGTGAATTATACGTAACCAATAGTTTATAGCTTCTAATATTCGATCTAATCTTCTATCGCCGGATAAAGTTTCTGAAAGTTAGGCCAATGAATAATTATTAATGTACATAAAAATTAGTCCATAAGGGTAAATTAACAGGTCATCTGTCTCAAAACAAGTCTTTGATCTAGTAATCAAGTCTCCAAGCGGCGAATTGCGCATCCGCCATCTTGGCTAATTATGGAACTCACAACTCCATGCTATAAGTATGTATATTCATGACCATAAGTTATAAAAATCAATATATTTATCGAATGTTTCTGCAACACTTATTGAATGGTTGCCACGGCTTATGGGTCCCATAACTTTAAAGAATGCATATGTGTCGTTCCTGCAACAGGCAATAAGAAGTGATTGGCTTCATGTTTGCCGACGTTTCGGAAAACGACTTGTTTTCCATTTTCAAGGCGTGTTACTCTGTCCGTGTCAGATTGTAAACTGAATTGAATTGACCGTTGGTCGGGCCCAACAATTGAGCTCAGGGGCCATCTGATTGGCTGATGTTTGGATTTTGCCCTTGAATTATTTTATGATTTTTCCTTATGTTTTTAATGCAATTTATTACAGGTGTCCATGTATTACTCAGATGAAAGCCAGAGTCACGATTGAAATTTATTGGATTAAGGCGTATTTCATTTAGTTATGGAATCGATAGTTATGAGATTTAAAGAAGACCTTTCAGGTGGCTCTCCCGGGAAACCCTCCTGTTTTGCGTTGGATTTTCTTAGGGCATTAAATATCTCTTGTTTGCCATAGCCGTTTTGTAAAAATGTTCTTTAAAGATGGTCCAACTCGGATGGGATGCTCACTTTATCCGATAATACCTCGGCTCTACGAATCAAAGTAGATAATACGGCGGCTTGAAAAACCATTGGCCACGGCTTTAATTCCTTATGTTTCAACCGTATCTGGAAAGATCCACCGCATTCTACGGAAGTGTAACATCAGAACTATCCACCTACCACCACCTAAATTAAGGAACAGACTGGTAATGGCGAAGGATCCCATTGGCCTGAAGACACCAGGGGTTTACCAGATTCCATGCGAGTGCGGAAAAATATATGTGGGGGAGACAGGTCGAACGATTGAGACGAGGCTGAAAGAACACCGAAGGCACTTTAGATTAGCGCAACCACAGAAGTCGGCAGTGGCGGAACACAGCATCAATGAAGATCATGCCATTCAATGGGGAGATGCAAAAATTCTTTGCCGCTCAGCGCGCTACTGGGACCGCATAATTAAGGAAGCCATTGAAATACCCCTTAATCCAATAAATTTCAATCGTGACTCTGGCTTTCATCTGAGTAATACATGGACACACCTGTAATAAATTGCATTAAAAACATAAGGAAAAATCATAAAATTATTCAAGGGCAAAATCCAAACATCAGCCAATCAGATGGCACCTGAGCTCAATTGTTGGGCCCGACCAACGGTCAATTCAATTCAGTTTATAATCTGACACGGACAGAGTAACAAGCCTTGAAAATGGAAAACAAGTCGTTTTCCGAAACGTCGGCAAACATGAAGCCAATCACCTGGTGCAGAGCCCGAGAAGAATTTATTAATACAATTCACCAGGAGAAACTTAAATCTTTTAATAAGAAGTGAATTTTCCTCGAGCCTAATTTTGGGATGCGACCTAGACTACACGAAATATATGCACATAATTATGATAATTAAAGCCAAGGCAGATTGAAAATGTATCGTACACAGCTTATTTCCCATAATTTGTATTGCGAGAGTTGCTGATGCTTGATGGAGAAAAACATGGGAGACGAGAGCAAGTTATTAATATACCCTGGAAATAATCATTTTATCAACGCCCTTTATGAGACGGAAAACTCTCACAAACCTCCTTGAGTTACCCTTTTGCACGAATGCCAGGTGATCATTCAGTGAATTTATGAGACCGGCATATTCATGAGAAATATATGCACGAATAATGAAAGTATGGACTCCATAGCACTAGAGCAATTACGGGTAACTAAAAAACTAATTGGCAAGGCAGCGACGTTTACCTATGAAACCAGGTGTTTTTTTTTTTGCCTCCGCAGTAATATCAATTTTCATAAAGGTTAAATTAATGCTATACGGCCCAAGACTCGTAGTCATGGCGTAATGATAAATAGTATATGCTCTCTTCAGAAAATAGTATTTAATTATTCCAGAGCAAACAAACTGCCGCACTGGGCTATTTACGTTAACAAATGATTATCCCCCATAAATATTCAGGTGAAAAGGAGATTTAATTAAGGATACAAACAAAAAGAGTTCAAGGATAAGGGTCAAGCGAACAGTAAGGGGAATGCTAGGAAGTTGGCCGGAGAAAAATTGCAAGAGTTAAATGGATAGAGGAGAGGGGGAGGAGAGTCGACTATAAATTTCACGAAAAGGATGGAATTAAGGGCACTGCGGCGAAGCGGAGTCATCTCATGTTTTCACTTTACCTAGAACGTGAGTCTGCTGCGGCCATCTACCGAATTAATCCCTCAACAACTCCTCTCGTATTGTGCTCTCTCGTTTCTCTCTCTCTCTCTCTCTCTCTCTCTCCCTCTCTCCCTCTCTCTCTGTATCTCTATCCTCGATGTTCTCGTTTTTCCTTATCTTTCCCGCAAGATATAAAACACCTTGTTCTTCCTTTTACCCTTCTTCTCCTCCATTTTTTCCAAAACCACAAGATCAAAACGTGGTCACTTGAGTTATCCTTTCTCGACCGCCACATATCCTAGTACTACTGTCAGTCCTCCAATATCCCCATCTTGCTTTATCCTCAAGACTAAAAACTCTCCACCGTGCTTTCAATTATCTCCCTTAACTTTGCTTTCTTTTTGATCACATTTATGGATATGAATCAAGTTTTCTCGGTGCGTAGCAGAAAATTGTGAAGTGAAATACCGATTACTAAAAAACTTTTCGCGCAAACGAAATTAATAATTCTCCACCGTTTTTGCACCCATCTTAACAAACCAAGTGTATCAGCTTCTGTGAATTTGCACTCGCACGATCAAAAGGACAGGATTGAAGTACTCAATAAAACTTACTATCTTGATTTTTTCCTGATTTCACTTTTTTAGATTAACAAAATGAATTATTACAACTCTATATGCTTAAACGACAAATTGACACCGTTTTATGACTTCTTTTCAACGTAGAGAAACTATTTCCACAAAAGGATACACGTGTGAAAGTTGAGCATTACAATATTTTCTCTTTGTTATATTTTAAAGCATCACATTTTTGATTTTCCCCCTCCCGCTAAGCGTCGTTTTAAACCGTCAAATTGAACGCCGGCGGAAATCAGATGTGGCATTATAGCCGACACAACCCAATACTTTGTGCCATGAACGATCGGCCTCGATGACTTTCCCTCCCCGAGAAATAGGTCCCCGTGAACAATTGCGAGTCACAATAAAAAAAGAAAGGTGAAAAGATGAGCTCCAGAAAGCATCCTCGAAGCACTGTTGAACGCAAGGAATACCGCGAGAGACTTTACCGCTACCCAAGCAGCTACCGCGGACGGGCCAAGCGGCTGCAATGAAACAAAGAAGACCTCGACAGCTAAATCTTCATCTCCTCTCTCTTTTCCAGCGCTAACATCACCTCCTTTCGTATAAGAGTAAATTCGTGCGGTAAGGGAAGGCCTTTTAAGAGAGAAAAAAGGTAAGATAATGACGAAGGCTTGGGGCTCCAGGCGATTGCTAAGGGTTAGAGAAGTTGAGGAGTAGGATGGCAAGATGAGAGGCTATGGCCAGGGGACAGACAGGAATCCTCTGTGGTCTCCGCAAAGGAAGGGAAAAGGAGATTGCGCGAGTGATGTGGGCGGTTATGAAGGGAAAACGACGATCGTTTCAGTGCCGGCGAAATGTGGAGATCAAAATAGGATACTCGGAGGGAGGTACAAAAGAGAAAATTGGAAAATAAAACCTTAAGTTGACGGAAGCGAATGGACTTGGGCGAGGAACATGGGCAATAAATGAGTGTGCAAGGTGCGTAAATGGAAACGGGGAGGTGCAGTTAGAGGAAGAGACAAGTAGAGGGGGTGAGATACCAGGGGAAAAATTGCTGGCAGGAGAGAAGGAAGCGGGCAGATAGGGAAGGCGACAAGAGCAGTGGGCAGATAATTTAACTGCTTATGTTGCATCTTAGCCAGAATGCTCTGAGAGATACAAGACAAAAGAGAGGAAAAAATGTGGAGTTATAGCTAGCGTTGATCGTTAACCCCTATAAGAAAAGCCGCTAGAAAGACATCTAAGGAAGTATGAAGATGCGAAGATTAAAAATACAAGACAGCATGTGACAGTAAGTACCACAAGCGAGATGTTAAAACAAGCGTATTAGAGTAATATACTGTTCCCTGGAAGGATTTCCTCATACGCTTCCACTCTGATTACATCTTTGGTGTACTAGGTGTACTAGGGCTCTTACAAGAGAATCAATTTTTCGATAGGCTCTACGATATGAGAAGTTAAATACCTGCTCTCTTATAATGAGGTTAAGCTGATCTTGAACTACAGCTTAATACTCCCATCACTAACATTTTAAACTTCAGAATTACAGCAACATTGCACTGGAATGCTCCGCAAATACAATGTCAAACTCACGCTTTCCATCGATCAAGCCCCATCTTCCACTTCGTTTATTGGGTCGTTAACCTACATAACGCGTAATTACGTAAAAAAGAGCCATTAAACCCCCAATAAATAACAGTTTTCCGCGCACCTTCACCGAATGCCTACCTCACGCCATTAATCAGCCGCAGGATAGGCCATTTAGTTTACCTCGGAGGTTTAGCAGTTTGATTTCCGAGCACAGCATTCATTCCTCTCTCGAGACGTTCATCGGCAGCATGAGTTCTTAATTGACCCACCTTATTCGTCGCGCCGATAGCATCAAATATTCCTCCTCATGGCGAGAAATGTGCCGCGATAGGAAAAAGTTCGGAGTTACAACAAAGCTAAAACCTAGACTTCGAGAGCGTAGTCCCCATGCTACTACTGTGCCAGGCAAGATGTGATGGAACTCCGCGCAGAGGAATAACATAAACGAAACACTTCAAACTGCTCACTTAGTGTACCAGAAGACGAGGCATAAGCGTCGACACGCATTGAAGTAAAACACTCCAGTGGATAGTTCAAAGTATTATGTCCATTTTATTTCTCAAAATTTAATTAGAAAAAATAACTATCGGCTTGTGTTCGAGGAAATTTGAGAGAATGTTTCACTGGTTTGAAGCAAATAAATTGGAAATGAGTGTAAGCAAAACTAAATATATGTGCTACAACGTCTGTAACAGGTATTAAATTGATTGTGAGTGTATCATTCTAAAGGTTGTCTGATAAATGAATGTTCAAATTGTTTGTCCTTAGAACAGGTGTCTAGTTTTAAGTATCTGGGAGTAACCCTGGATGAGGGGAGAAAATGGCAGCAACATATTGGCAATGTTGCTAATAGTTTGCGGCGAACCATACTAATTTTGATTTAATTCGAAATAAATTTCCAATGTATTTTCTGAAATCAATATAAAACGCCCTTGTTAACTATAGACTAAGCTATGGTGTATTATATAGGAGTGAAGCTTGTCAAAACTTATAAGATCCACCACTGTTCTACAGAAAATAATTGATAGAGTGATCAAAAAAGAGTCGCTTTGAAAGTTTATTTCCCCTACTATGCTGTCTTGGGATGCTTTCCTTGAGACATTAATTTATTTATAAAGTTTTACGTCGTTTTTACACAAGAAATGGTAATACTGGGTTATTGTTGTATGTACAATCCCTCTCCTTTCACCTAAAGTGACCTAAAGTCACCTAAAGTGACCTAAAGACACCTAAAGTGGTAAATATGACCTAAAGTGTATAATTTATTACCTGGTTCATTTTTTAATTCAAAAATCCTAAACACAACAATTAAAAATATACGATCTTTTTTGTTTACTAAAGAAAGTCTAGATGATGTTTTCTCATATCTGCCATACTATTTAATACATGTACAGTAATTTCAAAATGCTGCATTTTCTTTATATACTTTGTGTGCATAACCCATTCTGTAAACGGTGGTAGCCATCATTCGGGTTTACCTTCATGGCGACCTAAAGTTACTCCCCGATTCAACCAAAGATATCACGTTGTAAGCATCCTCTTTCGCAGTACTGAAACATTATCAAACAAATAAGAATCACATTTCCGTGAATAAAAGTCGATAGTCGCTCCCAATTGATATACTATTGAAATCAGCCAAACAAGAACTCGAAAGCCTAAATAACGATGCTATCAAAATAGTGAACGCATTGTTAGCTCTACCACCGAGGTAATCTCGTTGGTATTTATTTCCTTCCGATTATAAAAATCGTCATTAATACGGCCGTCAAACGTAAAGAGACAGATGTGGCGGCGTTCCTCGGGATACCGCGCGCCGGCGATGACTGGTCGAACGAGGACGAGAAATGGCGGCGACGGCGGGAGGAGGAACAGTCATTAAAATGAGAGAAGGTAGACGGGGGGTGGGGGGGGGAGTTAGCGGAGAGGCGGAAAAGAGGACACGTATAAGCGAGCGGTGTGTCTCGGGGAATGGCCACTCGCGCACAGACTCATTCCACAATGCGGTATTGAACGTGTTTCTTTTTTTTTCTCTTCCTTTCAAGATCGCCGGGGGAACAGTCGCGCGTGAGAATAAGGTGACCACGACCGATGGGGGAAAGGAAGTGGAGCGGAGTTAGAAGTGATGTTGTTGTGATACACGCGCCGATCCGACTTCCAAGTGGACAGGCGGCCGTCATCGCTTTGTTGCGGACTCGGCCTTCCTCGGAAGATAGGAGACGGGGATCTAACAGGAGGACGCAGGTTTGCGCGCGAGTCTAAAATTAGGACCGTGCGATATTGGGATGCCAATATACATTGCATTTTTAAAAAGTATTCTACCGGTTAAGGTAGGTTCTGATGAATGTCAGAGAATCTCCTCCCGGTTTTCTACACTTTCAGAGGCCTATATCACTTTAGTATATCCTTTTTATAGTATAGTAGTATTTTTTTAGTATAGCCTCTGCATACGATCTACCCTTCTTCATCCAGTCCATGAAACCTGTTCTCCTTCTCCCCCTTCCCCGCTTGCCCAACATCCTTCCCCCTATCACATTCTTGAGCAACCTATCACCCCTTATTACATCCTCCAGCCACCTACTCTGCAGTTCTATAATTCATCAATGAGTTTCTTTTCATCGTCCACCATCTCAAGCACTTCCTCGTTATTCTTCCTCTCTGTCCACCTTATCTTCTCTATCCTTCTCCGCACCCACATCTAAAATGCCTGTAATCTATTCTCGTCCTTCTTTCTGGGTGTCCACGTTTCTGCCCCATACAACGTTAAGCTCCAAATTAAGCTCTTCATCAGCCTCTTCTTCACATCCTTACCCAAAGTCCCCGTCATCAGATCCCTTCTATCACTAACGCCTCCTTAGCTGGCGCCATTATCTTCCGTATGTCTGTGCTACTGCATTGCAATGCAAAATTGAAGACGTATGCGAATGACAGCTGTCCATCGTCGAATCGAATTTAATTTTTGTTGAATATTTTTCGAATCATTACCAAATGGAAAATGATATTTATAACATAGAACTTGATTCAAATCATGTGAACTATTTAGTTGAATCATGATTACAAGTATTTATATGGTGACGAATTTGGGGCTCGTGAAATAGCGCACAACTTGGCGACAAAAAGGCACCACTTCATCTCCTCTTTATTTATGTTAAACACAGCTCAATAACTTTCCCTAACAACCGCATGTTTCATTCAATTTATCTACTTATTAATTTACCTACATTTCTACTATTTAAGTATACAGTTATTCGCGTGTCGCATTTATTTCAATTACTTTACAATTCATATCTCTTCTGCCGGGGCACCTCGAAACTCTGTAGGTGACTCGTTACAATATGGTAACAGAAACAATTTTAAGTACTGCAATGCAGGAAATTATCGTTCTCTATTCACAGATTACCACACAGGCAACATAGATCGCATTCAGAAATTGAAAGAATTGTCCAGGATGACTAAGGTATAAACTCACTTTGCTGCGAGAAAAAATCTTCAAATTACTCGGATACGGCCCATTTTCACTTGAACTTGAATTATATCAAACCCTGCCGGATCCGTGTTTTCAACACATCTCTAACGGGTATAATACGGCATAATACATACCTACCACTCTATTGGAATGACGCTGTAAATGGGTCACATCGCATTTGTTCGGTTTTTGCACCGCACAGCATCACGCAAATGCACAACTCATATCGAACTTACATCTCAATCAATATATTATCAGACTCACGTCACTCTAAACAGCACTCTAATTCAATATGCCATTGTAACGCATGATCATTACTTCAGAGTTATGCATTGTACTTTTTTGAGACGTTCATTAACAAAATTCTTGAAAAATCATAGCAAAAACATCACGTATAGCTGCTCATGCGGAGCCATATCGTACACACTTCAGAGTAGGGTAAATCACAGTCCGTTTGAGAAGTATTCAGAGGAAAATCCGGGACGTTAAAAGATTTCCATGTAAGAAAGCAATCTCGGATGACAAAGGCTCTGAGTAAAGGCCATTTTTTGGAAGCGCGGTATGAAGACATAGCTCCTCGAAGGGGAGCAGAGAGAATTTCCTTAACGCTGGGATGAGGAATGCTTTGCGGCGAGGCCTTGGTGGCACGCAGGGCCAGGCGCTACGGACTACCTCGCACAGCTTTGCATCGAGTCCGCACTTAAAAGAGCGCACCATCGCGACGGAGGAATGCGAAAGGCAACGGGCGTTGTTGGACTGTGGGAAATTAAGCGGAGAGGGAGGTCAAATTTCAGAATCTAACAAGACAGTGGGCACAAAGGACTCGATGCGAGAATTCGCAATAGCACTGTCCGGTACGCATTTTACCCATGGACACACTCCAACTTGAATAGCCGGCGAGCGAATTCAGCTTCTCACAGCAACTAATTAAATATATATTACTGCGTAATTCATCATCATTGGTCGATCAATCCTAAGATTGGTTGACTGCAGCCCACCACTCTTCATCTAATGCCAGGTCCCTTACTTCCTGGTTGCTCTATGTACTCCATGTACCTTCCTCTTTATTTGGTCCATGAAGATTATTCCCGAGTCTTCCTCTGGGGACTTTTTCATCTATTTTACCTTCAATTATGTTCCTCACAAACCCATTGCGTCTCAAAGTGTGTCCAATCCACCTGGTTCATCTTTTCTCTAAGGTGTTCCATATGATCCTTTCATCTTCCACTCTTCAGTAAACTTCATCATTTCTTATTTTGTCCGTCCATTTTGTCTTCAGCATCCTCCTCAGGCACCAGGTTTTGAAGGCTTCTAGTCTTTTTTGGTCAACTTTACCAATGGTCCATGCGTCCGATCCATAGAGTGCCACGCTCCACACGAATGTTTTCACATAGTGTTTCCTGGTTTGTAGTTCATTCTTCTTTGAGCACAGCAGTTGTCTTTTTCCCATGAACGCTTTCTTAGCTTGGGCTATTCTGCTCTAATTCTAATTTCTCCCCTCTCAGTGTGGCGTCTACATTCTGCTTTTCCTTCCACATACTAGAATTTTAGTCTTCGTTTTATTAATTTTTCATGTTATATTCTTGGAGAACTTGGTCCATCACGTTAAGTGATCTTTGAAGACCATCGCGATTTCCAGTTATGACTGCGATATCTGCGACATGGAGTACCTATGTTTATTTCTTCTCTATCACGTAATTATTTTATGTAAATTATATCCTTTCGTAGTCAAAAGTAGATTACAAATTTTACCCCGAAAATGACTCACACCTGATACACTCAGTTATATTCAAAGCTCTTTTCATTTCCAAAAGTGGGTTATGATCCCTGTTAGCCTGTTTAAATTACGGTATATCATCCACCATCATTCTTCGCTCGAGCGAGTAGCTGATTACTCCGCAGATTAAATTTGAGGAAAAAATAAAATATTTTAATGACATAGTATTAATTATACATTCCGCGGTTCAGATTATACCTATTAATGTTTATTTTGAAAAACAGGTTAAAACGCCCTTCGCCCAAATGATCACTCACGAAAAAACTACTCTTCTCGCTACCTTGAGGTCGCTCCCTTATTATAAAGCCTTTATTTATAAGTATATAAGCATTCTTTATTAGCCTTGATACAATAAGGATAATAAAATGTACAAATTACACACCTTTCCTAATTATGTACGCACAATAATTTTTAAGGACACGCAAAAAGACTCAACTGAAATATTCTGAGTAGAACTTTTACCAAATATACATTGGTGGCTTATAACAATAATAAGTTTTAAATTATTATCTAATTACAGTAACCTATGTTGCTCCGGTTTGAGGGTTTAAAAAATATTGTATCCTTCTTTGCACCATCTTGAAGTCTACACCTCTCCTCCACTTTCAGATTACGCCTGGCCACTGGTGACAGCTAACTATAATGAGTTAGGTATTCAATTTGATACAAATACAGGTATCGATACAATAATGCAAGTTAATACAAATACAGAAACTTGATAAAAACAGATTTAATCCTCCTGAGCCACTAGCTCCTCAGGAAGTGCTTGTGTAGGCCAAAAATCATACAGAGCATCGTAGATAAAATATTGCATTTCAAGATGAGAATCGTAGTTTTGATCTTCAAAACTAAGCAGTAGACATTATAAGTACGTTCTCATCAAGATCTATCACTGTAAATCCTCTCCAGTACAAAATATAACCAAGCACATTCAATGATATTCCATAGTTTTTCCTTGTCCTCCCATACCATAAATTTGGAATATCAATTTCATTAGAGTAAAGATTTACTTCATTTGCGGAGTCATAAAGAGGCGAGGAAACACTCTTTACCTTAACTGCGTGTATATGTTGGATCACTCGACTATTGCAACTTTCCGTATTTTGCAAGTCTCGCTTCCTGCCCCCCCCCTCTCGTGTTTAAGCCCTCACCCCCGCTTCCCACTGAAATCCGGGAGGAGGGGGATGAAAGCGCACACCCAATTGGCCGCGCGCACAAGTTACTCAACGAAAGTCGCAATCTTCTCCATCGTTTCTTTTCCCGAGTTCCGAGCGTAAGATCCGCGGGGTATAAACTCGGACGGACGGCAGGAAAAAAAATAGAAAAACACAAAACGAAGACTCGCCTTCCTTCCGCTCCAATTTTCCTGAAAAATAAAAAAAAATAAAAAATCCCAAATGTTCGTCACTATTCGGCAGTGTTCTCGACCGATTTAATTTTTTCCTCCACCTTCGCATTCCTTCAACCAACCTTGGGACACGCAAAAATGAAAAAAGGAAAAGGCATTATGTACCTCACTCCCCATTCCTCAACCACCCAAGGCCGAGAGCGCCGACGAAAAACGGGAACGCTTCAACATAATATTGTACTCATGGCATGTGCTCCAGTGTCATATTTCCGAAACATCGTCCTGTTTTTTTTTATTTTAAGTAAGGAAGCGCCCCAGGTTCAAGACGAGCAAGACACCGAAAGAGAAAGAGAGTGATTGAAGCACCAACATCTTTCTCCCGGACGTTGTTCAAGGCAGAGGAGGAAGTAAAAATAAAAGTCAAGACGAGGTAGAGAAAAATACTGCGGACTCACCCGAAGAGGTTCCGCTCAAGATATGGAGGAAAGTGATGTATTGTTCAACTGTGATAAGTCTGAAAGCACCCGCGCCAACATTGGAACGAAAATTACACTAGTCTCCATCTACTCCGGAAGAATTTCATCGTGCGTCCAGATGCATGAATAACGGAATCCTAGCCGAGACGTAACAAAGAAACGTAAAAATAATCTTTCCTTGAAGCAAAAAAAATCTCCAAGTAATTAATCATTTTGTTGTTAAAAATTATTTTTTCTAACATGTTACGAGTTATTTTAAGTTAATAATAATAAATTTAAGTGATAAATTAAAAATTTTGCATTCTAGAAATTGGGTCTCACTAAAAAAACTATCCCTAATTATATTCCATTGGAAATGAGAATGATTGAGTTACCGAATAATCAACGATAAATCAGACTATTATTGCTACAGTTTAATTGCTAAAGTAGTTCATATGAAATTACTGAAATGAAAATTGTTTTGGCCTAAACCTCTAAACAGAAGACTTCAAACCTTTAAACAGCAAATTCCAAATAATTTCAAACGTATGGGATGCCATATCGATATTTTAAAATTATTACGACACGCTAATCCACCTAAAATACTCAATTGGGTCAATAACGTGATTCTGATTAATTAAATCCAAAATATAATCCTTGTTTACCGACAATGGCTTCAAATTTATTTCTGGTATAAAATTTGACCAAAACCAAAATTTTGGCTACAATCTGATTGAAATTTTTGAAAATAACACATCCTGGTCTCAAGACGAATGTTATCTCGTCACCAATTGGACTGCCCAGGAATGAAAAAAATTCAATTCCTCGAGACGCCGCGGCCCAGATTTGGATCATGATTCTCATTTTCGGAGACCATTGTGGTCTTGAAATGAAAAAAACACTCTCCGACTTAATTCGAACGGAAAGTGGGCCACGATAAAGCGGCAATCACTGAGCCCAGCGCCGATGAGAGAGGGCCACGAAGAAGATGAGGATAAATACAGACAATCAAAGAAAAACATTTTTTGATCCGCTGAAATTAAGCGAAAACTAGTACGGTTATAACACTTGTCCTTTTAATTTGAACCGATATGTTAAGACGCGTATCAATTCGGGCAACCAATGTTACCTGAAAATGGCACCCAAAAGATGGATGATACCCATGATAAAGTCAAATAATGTATCTCAAATCACCTTGCACGAATATGCCTCTACATGTATGAGACCATTACGGTCTTGAAATAAAAAATATATTTACACTGCTAATAAGTATAATCGATACAAATATTGAGGTTCCAGCCATACTCGAAACCGCTCTTCGGATCCCGACTGAGTCCAGTTCAGTTCGTAAGTCTTACACTTTGGCCAGATCACACGGGAGTATGTGATGCACTCATACTTGTTATTTTGTTGCATTTGTACTTTGTGTTGTATCAGTCCATAGCGAAGGGTGGAAACGTGTTGATTAATAATAAAAAAATTGAAAGACATGAAAGACGGCACTAATTTGAACATAGTTTTTGCCATAATAATTCCACCATTCCTCGCCTATCACAGTTATTCTAAAGGAAAAGTCGGGTAAGTGGCTATATCGAGGACATGGCCGCCGGTGTCATATGGATGCGTGTGCGTTAGGGGGAAATAACATATTTAGCGACCGTCCAGGTGCTTACTTTGCAGGGCACTTCGTATCAAATTTTCGTTCCTCCAGAAGCCGTTTCACCCAATACCCGACGGATATTGCTGAATCATCAACTACACAAGAGTACATGGCGTCTTGATGCACGAAAGTATAGCCTGTTTTCTTTTTGCGTTATGAAGCATGGATGTAGCCCGTGATTTATCCACAACTTAAATAAATATTGAAGTCAAAATACTAAATTACATATTTCCTAGATACACCATGACGGTTCCGCGACCTTCAGTGATTACTATCAACTTTTCGTTGCAATAACTACACAGTTTATACCTTCATGATGACCCATTGCGTATAACAAGGGCTTCAAAATTCCCCTGTTGTCATAACCCATGGCTCCACCTATTCTCAATTAGTTACCCCAATCAGTCCTGAACTATCGGATTTGACAACCTTCCTGTTTACTCATTCTATTGTACTCCCTCTAGAAATTTCATAAAGTATGGGCCAACATTAGAATTTAGCCTAAATGCACTTAAAATAAGTTCCGAACATGCGTAATAAAAAGTCTACTGTTTTCGTGGATCAGAAAGATGTAGCTAAGATCTTTCGTTTGGAATGAAAATCAGTAAACTGACTAATTAGGGTTGCGAAATTTCGCTGGTACCAAAACTTACCGCTATCCACAACGGACTAACACCCCTGCCTCGCACATCCATGACACCAACATAAGCTCATATCCATATTGTAATCAAACATTCAATCGCATGAGACCACGTGTATTTCAATCGTGTTGCTAGTCTCGTAGTCACAGAGTCGCAATGAATTACCCCGAAAACGTTACTTTCCCATTTACGTTCAGTGATCCCACAGCCAGTCCGATTTTCAAAGCAAATCCACCTCAACAGCTGCATGAGGTTCCTCCCAAAAGTACATCGACGGCCACAATCAATCATACAATCCCGCGCAGCAGTGCTTCTCTTTCTCGGGCGCAGAGAATTGCTCACCAGAGATGAGCAGGAGAGAGCATCATCTCGTAAGGATGACCAGAAACGCGTATGCCGGCGGCCTCCCCTTCTTTCCACGCGCGCGTGACACTTATCAAAAGGGCAGAAACGAGAGCGAGCGGAAATTGCACGGACGGGAGTTGCGGCGCTGAATTTATAATAGCGGCCCATAAACAGAGTTCGGACTCATCCACTCAAGATGTACGCCCTAGAGGCTACTACGAGGAGGAGGAGGATATATTAAAAAAGATGAGCGCGAAATTCGGCGTCCAAGAAACGGGGGCGTCCACCAATAGGTTCCCCCCTCCCGATAAAATTCAACGGCGGCCGGCGGATACAGCACACACAAGATTTCCTAACCCGTAGTCCGCCCATCTCATGCCTCCATCATCGATTTTACACCTTCATTATCCAATGGGTTGCACTGGGAGTTAATTTCTGGGAGGTAGCCGACAACTGAAGTCTTATGAGCCATCAGAGATTGGTGTTAATTCGCATATGTATGCTGTACCCCACAAGAAACGCATTACAGAAAACAATACATTTGGGGTGATCGTCAAAAGCATTTTTTTTCCTAGTGTAAACGAGCTCGGGGTCAAAAAATTAGTCTTTGGGGCCCAATGTAACGCAGGAAGTTTCTCGGAATTTCTGTCAACAGCCTTGAGGCTCCACCAAGCGGTTAAAGTTACACATTTTTTAACCATTTTGCTGAAAAGTTGAAGTAGAAGAGCGTTCTTGTCCTCAGTGTTTCGTGAGAAACGGTAGCATGCTGTCAGTGTGTAATATTAAATTTCATGGCAGTAGGTACATGTCTCTTTGTTCGGACAAAAT
The DNA here is from genome assembly GCA_963169105.1 of Ceriagrion tenellum. Lineage (NCBI taxonomy): Eukaryota > Metazoa > Arthropoda > Insecta > Odonata > Coenagrionidae > Ceriagrion > Ceriagrion tenellum. Next base: position 134,131,720 of record OY720632.1, on the reverse strand, counting down.
ACCCTATTACTGGGACCGTATGCTAGAGAAGCCTAGCACTGGAATTCGTTCTACTCACAATTGAATATAATTTTAAATTCAATGTCCAAAAATAATTAACAGATAAGGAATAAATCTTGTTGTAATTTCTCAATGGCATATTTTCCCTTGATGTATTGTAAAAAATATTCTAAAGATGGACACAGGAAGGATTGCCAACTATTGCTGATGATGAACGACGGAGAGAAACCCAGAGTCGGTACTGTTCTCCAATTACATTTTCATCCGACGGAGGAGAAACTGCTTTTGAAGTATCTTTTCCACTTATCACAAGTGGACGAGAAGGATGGGTCGATTATTGGAGAAAAGTGATGAGGAAAAGCCAGTGTCGGCGTCAGTCTGCTCTCGAAAAAAGAGGAGCGAAGGGTCCTCAGTTTTACATCCCCTTCCCACGTGCGAAGCACTGTTCATGAAATGCACTCCACATTTCACCTTATGGAAGGGTTTGGGATGTGACTGAAAAGTTTCCCTCACGGGAGGATTCGATCCCGGGCCTTCAGGATGAAAAGCCTAAATTAAATTAAAAATGTTATGAATGTCATTTTTTCCGAAAGCGATTAAGGACCATAAGAGCCATGACCAAAGCCTTCAATAATACTGAGGGTTAGAATAGGTATATTAATTCATTTCTTTAGCGTGCATGTTGGAAGGAGCTCTTTAAGTTAAATGGAGTTTCTCATGTAATAACGAGCGGAAGGGTATCTATCCGATCGTTTACTGAAGTGTTCGTCGGCCTTGTACGTCTAATTGTGAAGGATAATTTGATGCCTGTTTATGTATATAATCCTCTATTTGCGATATCGCCACAGCAGACCTTTGTCCGTATAGACACGGTGAACGTGTGATCAGGCGCTATCGCTATATTCTGTTAAATATACGAGTTGCCCCAACTGGCTGAGTTCTATCTTCATCATTATCGACGCTTCGAGAACTTACCCTGTCTTCTAACACGTTCATTTATTCTTTTCAGTCTTCAATGCCCACATGGTTCCTGGCTTGGCCTTGTACTGCCCTCCTGACCGCCTTCTGAGTCCTACCCAGCTGCCGGGAGAGCGTGCGAGGTTCGAACATAAGACTGGGACGAGTATTGCACCCCTAGCGTTGAATCACCCCTAGTCACATGCCCTAGAGGTGACAAACAGCGTATTTCGTAGGTGAAGATCAAGCGCACAGGCCCAACACCGGCATGGGTATCGCGGAGAGGACGGCGTGATTTGAGAGGAAGGAATGAAAGGGTAGGAGAAGGAGGAGGAGGTGGAGGACGGGAGGGAGAGGGGGTGGAAAAAGAGACCTCTAGCGGATGCTATCTCGCCCCGGGGTGTACAACTTCTCAAAACAACTCGGCTCATTCTCGCCACTGAGACCTGAGGAAATGACGATCGGCGTGCGCGATAAGCTTCGCCGCAATTATGAAAAGGAAGAAGATGAATGGAGGGAGCAAAGAGGGATGGAGAGAAAGAAAGGAGATGGGAATAAAGGGGGACACAGGAGGATGCCGGAGGCTTTATTCGACGCCAACCATAAAGCGAGCGATTCTTATTTGTGCGCGAATCTCATCATCTAGAAGATGAAGAGCCCGAGAATTCTGATGAAATGGAATAAATTTTAGAGCTTTCAAGTGCAAGGAAGCGATCGACCCCATGTCAAAACTGCGGGAAAACATACATGGAGTTTAATATTAGCATTTATTTCCCTAGGGAAGAATTTCCCCCCTCGCTTCACTCATTTGTGAGCCGTCTAGAGTTTTTTCATAAAGATGCTAAAATACTCTAGGTTCCTTATAAATAGTAACACTCCAAAAAAGCCGAGTTATAGACATTGCACTCAGAAAATATGCTCTGTTATTATTTTCATATTTTTCAACGAACCTCTTCCCTCTTCACTTCTCTTCCGCTTCCGAAGTATTTTCGCTCTACTTTATATACCCTTGATTTTCATTCTACAGAGTTCCATCTCGTATTTTCTGTGCTTATGGGTAGTAAAATTATATACAACCTCTTCGGTATATATTTAGTAATCAATAGCGAGCTTTAATATTAGCGATTCGCTTAAAAACTTACATTTAATACAATAATAATGGACAAAAATTTACATTCGGTCGACTTTTTATTGTCATTCACACTTGCTATAATTAATCAATAGCTAACAAGAAGTTCGTTATTGATTTTCCAAACGGTGCTCTTAATTTTTTTTAATTCACCTTTATTGAATTATTTTGTGCACTAAATACGTTCTAGTGCCTTTTTTATGGCAATATTATCATCAGTTCGATCAATAATGATATTTCCCAATCACATTTCCTTAACTGAGTCGAATTATTAATAAAATCGAAGTATTGTGATGGAATGGGAAACAGCCAATAACTAAGAATGTCGCATGAAGATTCATAATAGCGGAGCACTTGCGGTGAAGTGAAACACTGAAATATGAAACGCCTGACAGTGAACTGTAAGATGATGAGCGATGCGTTCATACATATGCAAATGATAGAATAATACAACATACGAATGGCACTCTGGTCATTGAGAATGATCAATAGAGTTTATATATCATTATACATTACATTAATTACGCAATACGTCCCTGGTACATGAAAAGGTTGTCTGTCGTCTGAACGCATAACCTATCCAGTCTCTGAAATTTATACTTCGAACGCATACAACTCCAGAAAAGAAGAAATAATTTAAAATCAGTTATGAGTCCCATCTCATCGCGAGGTAATTTGATTTTTGGTACAACAACTAAGAGATTGAGATTAAAATATGAAGAAGCATGATATACGCTGTTTGGAATACTTTTACCCACGTTTAACGCCTCTGACAAAGTTTTCCCTATATTTCATCATTACGATTTGTGAGAATACAGTCTTTATGGCTGATATAATATGATTACTACTTTCGGACGAATACCATCGATCAAAATACAAGTAAATAGGCAACCTTTATGATATTTAGGAAACTCTACCTCCAATGAAATGTGTTCCAAAAGTATTGACTCGAAAGTCATTAAAACCGAATTTGAACAAAAATACCACTAAAATATATATCACACGACTGTCTCGCATTTCATTGTTACAAAAAATATCAAAGTGGCTCAATACCATATAATATTTAGTAACAATTACTGGATAAGTATAAAACCCGTTATACACGTGGCACGTAATTGCACAATTTGATGTGTGTTCGGACGTCCATTTCAAATTGCGTCGTATGAAGAGGTGAATTGCAAGAGCGCATGCATGAATGCACGGACGCAAGATGGAAAATATCCCTTACTCTAATTCAATAACTACTGCACGCCAGATTGAGAAAAAAATGCAGTTTAAAATTGCGCAACAATATGCCCCGTGTGAATTGGGCTTAACAGTTCGGTAAAATAGACTGCCACAGACGGAGTGTGTCTGGTTCTGAGATTATGCGTACCTATGTGTAGCATAGGACGAAACATTGAGTGAAATGAGGTTAAGAGCTGTCTCTTCCTCGAATATTACTGCACTGACCGAAAATCAGTAATAAGAATATAATACATAAATACTGCATGAGATTATTTAACCAAGTAAAACAACGACCTCAAAAAATATTCATAAAACAAAATTCTCATACGCTCAGGGAAGGTAAGGGTTTTTAAAGACCACATATCCCAGCAGTCTTTTAATTCAAATCATCAACGTCTTCATTCCTTTGATCAGCGGCCCATTCAGTAAAGCTAAAAGTCAACTAACGGGAACTGCGGAACATGGCAGGAAATATCACATAAAACTCTCTAAACCGAGCTCAACGACATGACAAGGAGTGTCGTCGTAGAGCATTTATTTGCATCACAACGTTCCGCGTGAGAAACTACGAGGACCATCAAATTTGATTCGCAACGTTACGACAAACGGGTCCAACCCGGCTTTCCATTTATTTCACCTTGTTTTTGTTGACAGATGTCTTGTGAGCTCACCAAGTAACAGTGACAGGCGTTCCTGATTCGGGGGATATTTTGAGAAGGAGAGGAACATACAGGTGTGGACGGAAAACGGCAGAGAAGAGAATTAAGGACTCAGATATTATTATATCAGAATTAAACGCGGAGAGGAGAAAGCTGTGACAAAGGCGGTGGACAAATAAAGTCTAAAACCAGCAACGTACACATTACAAGTGCTCATTTTACACGCTCTCATTATATTACCCACAACTAATGCTTTGCGGTCATGATACCGAAACGGGTGTCGAGGAAAATTGGAGTTCTGATCAAAACAGATTCCGAAAAACTTTGAGCATTGGCTTATTGTTTATGTAGTGCAGAATATTGTTTAAGAGTTTCATTATAATCAGAAAAATATCTTCCGGTGAGGGAGTTCGCGCTTGCAAGTAATCAGGAAAATCAAGTAAACAAATATATTAGGAAGTCACATGAAAGTTTAACGAATGCCATCCCTAATAGAATTTAGTAATTCACAGATTTTTTTATTCATGCTTTTCCTCCAAAATTTCTCAGAACGTTAACGATAATGTTTAACATAATTTCAGTATTCATTAATATTAACAATGACTATTAAAATAAATAAAATTTAGATGTGCCCAAGAGCAGGAAAACTTACGCATTCCATTAAATTTTACGCAGTTTTCAATACAGACTTTTAAAATAATTCTAAACTAGTTCCAAAAATCTGGAAAACTTGCGCATTCCATTATCTTCTACGCAGCTGACTCTAAGCATCTCGAGCATTTAAAATGTGATGCATCATCGATGAGCCGTCACGTCCTAAAATAACCGACAATACATCGACCACCCGAAGCAATTCCGGCGAAGTAACATCCGTTGCCCACGCGAGACGATGATGGAGTGGGAGGGAGAGGCGGTGCATCTGTGTTGATGCAAGAAGATGGAGAAGTTTTCGAGAGAGAGGAGGAGGGAGGAATCGAGCACGAGGTGGGGGGAAGGGAGAGCTCAGGGCGCCCCCTCACTGTTTGAGCAAGGTCGTGCGTGGAGCGGTGACGGCGAGAAACTACTGTTGTTGTTCCGAGAGTGAAGCGGATGGGAGGAGAGACAGGAGAAGAAGAAGAAGAATCAAGGTCGAAGAGCGAGAACGCTTTGCTGGCACTCCCGTATCCAGGCCAATCCTGGGGGAAGGAGGAAGGGAGGGGCCGAGGAAATATCGTCCCCTCCTCCTCCCCACAGCCCACCCATCTCCTTTCCTTCCACTCCCTACTCCTCTCCCCATCTGAGGATGGGTGTGGGGGAGCGGCACCCTTCTCCCCTTCCATATCAGAATCCCACGCTCTCGGCCATCACATCGAGTTATCCCCCACTGCGTGCGAGTCGCGTCCAACTCCTTTTGCCAACGTCCTTCTCTCCGTCAACGGATCCGTCTCCCTCCCTCTCTCTCTATCCATCCACCGCGTAGTTCTCCTAGGTGGGAGCGCATTGAGTGTTCCATTGTTTGTCGTGCAAAAACCTCTTTTTTTACTCGATATGAAATGCAAACTGCAGCGGTGTTTTTCTTTCAAGGAATCCAGTGAAATTGTTTTCTCTTGACTCTTAACGTTTCTTCGGGGTACACATGCGGGATGGTTGAAACGGTAAACAAAGCATAAAACATCGTTTCATTATATCATGGAAGTTCCCAGTAGAAAATAAAGTTTTTTCCAATAAAATTGAATGCAAAAAAGTGTTTATTGATTCAAAAAGAGGAATTTCAGCTTTAGATAATGGTCACCAGTGAATGTACTGATTATTTTTTCCGCTGAATAGTATTGATGATAATAAATATTAAGCATCACTACATCACTGACTGCAGCAATCATTACGTCAAGCACTGCATAAAAATCACTTAGTTGATACATGCACAGAATAAGGTGGCAAAAAATGGATCGTTTTTCGAAAGATAACCGAATTCCTCAACAAATCCATAATAACTAACAGTGAAATGAGAATTAAAGGCCCTTAAAAATTCTCTGTATGAAAAACAAACTCAACTGAAAAAATTGTAGTTCAATAGCTTGCATTACTATTGTTTCCCACTAAGAACAAATTAGGAGAGTAAAATTACTATGCCTCAAATCAATTGATTTAAATTCATTTAGAATTTGCTTAGCTCGCCAATATTTCAAATCTTAGAGTAAGAGTGGAGTTAAAAGAATATTATAATTAAAATCGGGAGATAAGATTCTCCCCGCCCTTTCCACAAAACACATCAATGCGATGTCCCATCCTCCTCAAGGTGACGCTACAGACTTCGGTCTCCAAAAATTCCGTCACGTGTCGGTTCGGCTCTACTGTAGAAGGCTCACCGGAATAGTTGAATGACGACCGCGATAAAGCAACTGCCACGAATATCCGTCTCGCATCAGTTCCTCCGCCCTGTGGAGGATGGAAGGCGAGACGGGATGACATGCAGCATTTCGCTGTTTTCTAAATGATCCACCGCACAGAAGCCTAATCGATGAATATCTTGGTTGGTGGCCCAAGGATCAAAGACTCAGCTGTTGCCTCAAAATATCTTCATCAAAACCAGAGCTTTTTTTCCCTTTCAGGGAACCACAAATTTTGAGGATACCACAGAAAACTACACCACGCAGGTGGTAGAGCCTTTCTACTAAGGGAGCATGAGTTTGACACATCCCAGGCCTTATAATGTGGTCACTTCTAACCTTCACCATTTGACAAAAATTAAAGCTGATGATAAAGCTAGATTCATCGCTAGTCGATGATTCAATATTTCACGAAACAATGTCGTAAAATGTATTAACTTAGCCCAAATCCCAACCACTCGACCACAATTCTTCAATCTACGCAACAATTGAACGGGTTTTTGATTCAAACCGAAGAATTAAATTCTCCATTAGTTTTTTTAATTTTAATCCAAAATCTTGACCTAATCAAAAGTATTGAAGTTTATTTACGTATCATAATCGCCTATTATGATTTCATCATAAATACCACAATGAAAAATTCACCATTCCTTGGTAGCTTTTTCGTAATTTCTAATGACAGAGAGCAAATTTGAGAACGTTACCAAAAATTTCAAACCATGAAAATAATCCAAACACAGGGTATATAGGGTAAAAACATGAGGAAAAGCAACAATGATGATTCGAAGGGGAGTAATAATCCTCCTGTATCCGCCACTGACTGGCCAACACAAATTCATACTTGTCCGATGCATTTTTCAGAGATAACTAGCGAAGATTCCACCGGCAAGTCAGTGAGAATCCGAGGAATTATTACCCGCAATCCTTCACCGACAAATCTGTAAGAGAAAAGTGATTACCCGGCGGGAGTAATCGGAACGGGGAAAAGTCAAAGTGAGCGCCGAGGTGCGGAGTTAGAATCTCAACGAGGAAAACACTAAAGAGGACTTTACGAAGAGAGGATTGGGGATAAGTAGAGATGTAAGTATATAAACGTCCTGAAACGGTCGACATCATACTTTCTTCGCCTGAGCATAATCACTGGATGCGCGACGCCGTTTCCAACCCTGCGGAGCGTGCACCATCCGCCGGGGACATTCCAAGAGGTAATGAAAACACTCTCTCTATCTCTCTCTTAACTGCTCCTACTCTCTATCCGCCGTTCAGTGAGCCACGGTCACACTTTCCTAGCTCACACACTGCATACCACGGAGTCAGGCAATTTAAGTGAAAGGGAATAAAAAGGGGAAAACAGTCTAGCGAGCAGGAGGGGGGAATTTTCTGGAAAAAAAGGTCGCAAACCTGTGGTGGGAGTTGGATGGGAATTTACAGGATGTGGAGAGCACTATTTTGCATTAAGACCGTACTTACGCGATAAAAACTCCGCCTTTCTACCCTTTCTAAGTTCCTGAATGTTCCCTTTATGACTGCGGCCGATGCAGATACTTAATTTTTATTTACCGCGCATACCATTTGAACTCGTTAAAATCTAGTCGCAAAGCAATTGTCTCGACGCCAGGCACAGTTTCGTTCCTAGTTTCTGCGTGGTAAGTCATAAAGAAGTAATACGTGTGACTTTTTTCAGCGAGCCGCTCATGCGGATTTATTATTCCAATGCTTTCAAACCCATACTCATGATACGTTTTCCCATTTGTCGAAAGTGAGAAAAAGAGGAAATATTCACCCAGAGTTTTACGGAATAAGACGAGTGATTTTATTTTTACGTTAATTTATTTGTCTGACTTTTGTCGTCATTTTTTTCTAATGGTATCAAATATATGTGGAAATATCCATGAATTTTCATATTCGACCCAGATGAACAGTAAATCGAACAAATAAGCGCGTCTTTACTCATACTCGTGACATTCAAATACAATTTCCATGGCAACCATCAAGCGTTTACAACGCCGAACTTAAGTACGAGTATTTACATTACGTAAACAGTGACATCCTCCGCATACTAGACTATTATCAGTGAAATGACCAACTCACTCAACTAACACACACAGATAAAATAAATACAAAGAAAATTCATATGACTGAGTATTTTGCCCATCATTTTTGACAATCTAGCAGCTAGTTTGATTATTAATCACAATTCAGAATTCGGTCCACATGCTACTTCAGTACCTTTCGACTTCAAAACCTTCTTTCACCAAAATCTATTCTTTTCAAAGTGAATCAGGACTCTAAAAAGCGTAGGTTTTGCTAACGGTTCCTCGCTGGAAATACGAGTCAACCGATAGTTTGTGTTTTTTTAAATTTTTTTCTCACATCTCCCGGAAGTGATGAGATGCGAGCCCCATCAGGATGAAATTAGGTACCGATCGACAAATTGGTCGGGAAGGTCGTAGGAAGGACCTTCAACTCTCTCGACGGCCTTAGATAATTTCACGGCCGAGTCGGACATTACTCGACGGAGGGCTGAGGTGATTAGGAAAAAATTGGAAGAAGCTTCGAGGGATTAAAAAAATTGGTACCATGGGAAGAACGCCGAAGGGTAAAAATAGCGGTGGGCCATTCTCAAAGGACCTTTTCTTAATAACCCAATGAAATGATCAAAGTCATTAACACCAAGCCTACTCGGATTCGGCCACTCATCCGATTCGTCGAGGGTAAACACAATGTCGGAAGCCGGAGACTAAGGCGGACGTCTTGGCCTTATCGGCCCCAATTCTACTCCCAACACACCGGCCATCGTACGCACCTGCGATAAGCGTAAAACGCGATGAAAATCCATGTCCGAATCAGCATAACTGGTAATTGTTAACGCTGTCAATTTACAGTGGTAAGCTTAGGCGTGCCCGAGATGACCTATGGGATCAATCACGCAAATAAATTGGGACAAACAAAATAGTGAATGGTAAATTGCCATTTTATACAACAATCAGAATGACTTTCTAAATCTACTTTTAAATCGATACCCGGAGTTGAAAAACGTCTCAGAGGTAAGGGACATTGATAGTAACAGCTATCCGTAAGTAAAATGGTCGATAAATTAAGCGTCCATGAGGGTAAATGGGTGGGAGTTCTCTAAGATGATAAGACTATGAACCAGGAAACAGTATGTGAAAACATTCGTGTGGATCGTAGCATTCGATGGATCGTAAGCATGGACCATTGGAAAATCTAACCAGAAAATAATAGAAGCCTTCGAAACATGGTGGTGGAGGTGGTTGCTGAAGATAAAATGGACGGACAAGATAAGAAATGATAAAGTGTACAGAAGAGTGGAGGATGAAAGGATCAAATGGAACACCATAGAAAAAAGAAGAACAAGATGGACTGGACACACTCTTAGACACAATGGGTTGGTAAAGAACGTAATTGAAGGTGAAATAGAAAGAAAAATCCCCAGAGGAAGACCCAGGAATAAGTTCATGGACCAGATAATGAGGAAAGTATAGAGAAAGAGCTATCATGAGGCAAGGGAACTAGCATTAGATAGGGGAGGGTGGAGGGCTGCAGTCGACCAATCCTAGCATTGAAGGGCCAATGATTATGGGGTTAAATACTGGTGGTTCTCTGGCCGCTCTAGTGCCTAGCTCTTCACGCTACACAAAAGCGTATTTACTTTTCATTCGTTTCGGACTCTGCGCACTTGATAGCGCGCTTCAAAACGGATCGGGAACAGATCTGATGAGCACTAGGCAATAAAATAACTTCAATATTTGCGTCAGCAATTACTTTTTTATGCTCCAATTTTCAGCAAAGGCGGCAAACGATGGCAAAATAAAGTTTATATTTATTCAATGAAAGGAAGCTTACATTTTGGAATATGTATTTAGCACGCATTCGATAACTATACGAAAAAAATCGGCAGAAACAAATATAAAACTAAAATTTCCCTCCTACCGGCAGGTTACCAAGTGACTTACCAGTGCATATAATTTCATTCACTGTCATGTTTGATAAAGTGCATTGATGTTTTCCGGTCGGAACAAACTTCTACAAACAGGACGGAACTCTCCGTTAATTTTGCTTGAAATAAGCTGCAAACTATGCAAAGAGTTTTAAAATGCAAATCTGGGAGAGAGTAGTACAGACCTACAGAAGCCCAAAAATCCTTTCAGGTGATGTGGATGCATTCCGGTAGGTTACATCGGATGGTCGGGGACACGGGGCGTAAGAGAGTCATCTCGCTTCTGACAAAACAACATCAGTTCCCAGGTCCACTTCCAAACTCTTTCACGCCCGCAAACGCCAAAACACGAAAACCGCCCTCTCACGCCGACACATTCACCCTCCCTCCCCCGTTCTCCCCGTCCTCCCCCTCTTGCCTCATTCGGCCGCCCCCTTCCCCGCAAAGCATACACGGAGGTGCGCACAGCCGCCCCACTTCCCACTGACCCTGTTTCCGGGGCAGCGGCTGGACCTCTTGCGGGAGGGGGAGTGGTGAGTGAGCTCGATGCCGACCGGCGACTCTCGCCGGCGGCGGGGTCCTTCCGCCTCTCTCGCCCGGCGGGACGGACACGCCCCCTTTCCGCGAGTGTGAGCTGGACATGTGCGCTGAAGGGGGGTTTGCAAAGCGGCAGATTAGTGTTTTCGACGGGATGGATGGATATGGCGTGTGGGAACACATCGCTGCCGCCCCGGGGTCCGCGTTCTCGTCGTTCGCCCGCGCTCCGACGTGCGATCACGCCCCCGTTGTCGCGAATAAGTTCCGCCCCCAAACCCCGAGCTCCCCCTTCCTCAACCTCCTTCCAACCTGTGACGTCACTTTCACCACTGGGCTCCGCAAAAAAAAATACTTTTTGCCGCAGAAGCGGGAAGTAACTCTGCAAGGCCTATACACTTGGAGTTTCTCCCGAGTTTTTATTATAAACGATCGATTTGGGCGTGATTTTTGGTCAAAACTACGCTATTGTTCCATCGTTTGAAGGTTAAAATCTAGTTTTATCTTTAATTTTATCGCCAGATGACAGCTATTGTCAGCTGACGGAATCTTGGCGATGGAAACTAATTTGTCACCACAATTGATCAGAAAAGATTATTCATTTACGTTACATTTTATTTGCACCCTTCTGTTTAGGATAAATGATTATACCTAATAAGTCACAAAGACAAGGACAAGTATGTCAACAACAGAAGATCTCAAGAGAGCTTCTTATGGAGACATGCATTTTAATCGCATCGATTTTACTAACAGATTGCGTTCCACTATGGCACTTTTAAAGATTAGAATTTTATTCGCATAGCTGTTCCTCCACAGCCGATAGTCCTCGTCTCCTTACACGACCTTATTCTTCCTCTTTCAATCAAAAAGCAGAGAATAGGATGAAGGCTTAATGAATAGGATGAAGGGCTATTCGAAACATGCCGGGCTGAAAAATGAGATCTCGTAAGAAAGAAAAAGCTTATGGTTGGGGTAATTTTTTTCTTCCACGTAAACCTTCCTACACCCAAAAATGACCACCAATAATAACTATGAAAAATTATAATAACTTGCAGCAGAGTTTTTCATGTAGAGGCTAACTAATAAATCATTGTTTACAGCTCATAGTCGCTGCAGAATGTGAGCACACATGATTTTCCTACACAGGAAAAAACAAAATAAAAAATACTGAGGGAGCGATATTTAATGAAGTATTCACTTCTCAACGTAAATAAAGTGAATGAACCCTATGAATTATCCAAGGCATGAATAATAATCCACCCTATTGTAGAACACCTTAAAATACAGCCAATTTTACAAACACAAAAATTATGGCCCTCAAGATAAAGTTTGAGCATTTTTTCAGGAGTTCTGGTTTTCTTTTTAGAAAGTGCATGTTAGTTATAACTCACTGACCCATAGATTCCATCCACAGCGCATTTTTGTGGAAGAAGAAGAAAAATAAATTTTTTCCCCCTTCAAACTCGAGATAAACGAAATGAAAAACTATCCCCTAGAGTAACCATTTAACGAGTCAAGTCGTTAACATGAATAATATCATCCCATCAATAAATGAAAGCTCATAAAAAAATGAAAGATTTCTTTCTCTATTCAGACTCGACACGAAGAGCTTAACATATGCGTGAGTCGCGGGAGATAATTGCGCGGTAATTCGCCCGGAGAACTGGGATGCACCTCTACTCTCTTTTAAAAGACGGGGGGGGGGGGAAAGAATACGAAACGATTTTCGTTCTCAAGGAGAACGAACGACCTACTTCAAGAAAAAAGTGAATCAAAAAGAAAACGGATCGTGAAAGAGGAGAGTGGGAGGGAAGGAAAATTAAGAACAAAAATCTTGAGGCGGAGGCAATTTACTCTTACTCTTAAATCGAGGAAGAGAGTCGGGAAAAATGGAAGAAAGAACCGTGGGGCCGAGATCCTATTGAGTCCATATTACGGTGAAGCACGCATGCCATGAAGGAGAGAAATACGGAGATGGAGATAAAACTAGTCGGGAAAGAGAGAGAGAGAGAGAGGGAGGGGAAGACAGAGAGGGAAAAAAGTGGGCTGGGCGCACTTGGGTGAGACTACTCCCGATTCATTCATCCAGGTCGACGCCGTGGGCAGCGCGGAAAAAGAGAGATGCTCTTTTAAAAATGAAGGAGAATTTAAAAAAAATTCCCCCTCCCGCACCCTCGGGTCCAGAGGTGTCCCAAATAAATTAAGAGAGCGTTATCGCTTTTATGGGAAAATTTAGAGGGGGATGGAGTGCCGGGGGGTAGGAGGGAAGGAGGGAAAAAGGGATGAGCGAGCGTATGTGTGCGTAGACTCGATGCATGCGTTAGCGAGCGAGGGAGCGTCCGCCCAGATATTAAGTACCAACTTGGTCGATGGGTATTTTTATAAATCTTTCCGTGAACCCTCGAGGGCGAGGATGTCTTCATTCGGCTAGCCGACCAGAAAGTACGATTTCTGGCATCCAAATAAAAATAGTTAGTGTACAACGAAGATATAATTGGTCAGAAAATAACAGACATTTATTGAAATGAACGATGTTTGACCCTAGACGTTCCCGATTCCATGAACATGTGCCCTCAAAATGAAAAGTAAACTGCTAAAGGTGAAATTTTATTCTTTGGTTCATCAACGCACCAGATATTTTAAAAGAACCACGGAACTAGCCGCGTAGTAACTTCAGCGGAGACACCCGCTGGTGATCATAGAATTCTGTGGAATTCACAGTGGGAAAATCATTCGCCTGGACTGGGAATCGAACCCTGATTCGCGAAACCGAGGGATCTGGGTTCGATTTCCAGTCCAGGCGAATGTTTTTCCACAGTGAATTTCACACGATTGAAGGCACCAGACGGTTTCAGAGAGAGTAAGAGGGGTAAATAGCATCGTATGCTGATTTTTACTCGATTATTACGACAAAATACAAACATACACCTCAAAACTTCTATTATTGTTCATGCACGAATTATAATTTCAACTTTACGCGGTAAAAATGTTGAATGCCATATCGATTACAAAGGTGCAGAGATTATGCGAGGCGGTGTCGATTGAAGCTGACTCGGCCCATGGAAACTTCGGACATTACGAACGGATTATCCGCGAGAACATATTACGGCATCGATTTGAAATGTCTTTGCTTTTCCGTGCTACGTTATCTGTCATGGTTAGGACAAAACTTTCCGAGTTTGGTATTTTATTTTTAAAATCAATCCAATTGCCACGTTCTGACGTACGTTTCCAGGCTTGGTGCTCATGTAACACATAAGTGTCCGTGTCTCGCAAAATACTGAACCTCGATAAATCGATGCTTGAATAATCGAGACTCAACCGCATTGGTAATGGTTACTTGAGGGGAATAACCACCGAAGAATATCGTTAACAAGCAAAGAAACAAGCAAATGGACCAAATAAAGAGGAATGTACATAGTAAGAGATACCAGGAGGTAAGGGAACTAGCATTAGAGGAAGGGTGGAGGGCTGCAGTCAACTTATCTTAGGATGGAACTACTAATAAATGAATATCGTTAACAACATTAAAATAAACGGAGAAAATATCGATATTAAAACTGTTGGGAATGAAAATCTTCACACTACCGGTGTTTCTGGACTGTCATTCATCTATATGTGCTCATCTACACAGTTTTTGAAAGACTAAATCAAGCCGTCAGTTCTGACATCGCACGATAGAGATGAGGAAGATTATGCCCGTTATATACGTGTTCATTCGCCCGAAAGCCTTGTTTAGATGGTGTCCTACCCCAACCCAGAGATATTCCACTCCCTCCGCCTTGGGGCACCTCAAGAGCCGGATTTCCTCCTCCTGGACCGCCCCCTATCACCCCTCCCCTTACCAAACATTCACCCTCCCCACTCCTGAAAACCCCAATATCTTCCTCATCTCACACCCTTCGCCACACCGATGGTATAACCACCATTCCCGTGTCCTACTCTCGAGCTTAAACATGAATCAAGATACATCCTTGTTGCCTCAATTTCATATCATCTTCGACTGACTTCCTCGGCACACAAAAAGAACAGGTATCGGATATCACGGAGAACAATAACCCATCACTGTTTCACGCAGGGCGATAAAAATACATAACCACAGTTTCTGAACCCGGAGGTCGGTGTGACCGGTGAAAGAGTCGAGTTCGCCAAGCGTCAACGGCGTGTGAAATTCATGCATCAGGTTAGGAGAGCCGGTTTCTTTCCATTTGCTGCCTGCGGTTTCCCAAAAAGACCCATAAAATCCATGTTGCCCACAAAATGACGGCCTCGATATGGCTAGACGTGTCTGATAAGGCTTCAACCGGATTTGAACCCAGGACGCCCTGTCAAAGGCCGATCTCTGGGAATTCAAGCCACCACAAAAGACGACAACATGTTTATTATACTTGGGATAGGATGTTTTAAACTGATTTTGCGGATTTGTTTCTTTTCAATGCGGCAAAAATTGAGGTTGCTCCTTCATCGCGTCACCAACAAGCTTTCAATCATTTAGGCGACCAAATTTTGACATGAAGTGAGTTGGATGAGTTAGTTTTACGTTACAATACAAATGAGCCTTCCGTCCAGATACTAGTGAGCTTTTAGGCTGAATAAAACATTTTATCATTCGTTAGTGCATTTCGTTCATTCTTCCATCGAGCAAAATTGATACAAAATCATACATTGAGAGATGATAAAAGGCATTCGTTCTAAATGATACCGGGAAAAAATACTTATAAAGATACGAGAAAAGTTAATTTATTATTTTCTCTTTCAGTGAATGTTTTATGGCTGACTCCTCAAAAAAGGAAGGAATTAACGCGAATGTTCTTTTAATTATTGATATCAGTGCGTCACAAAATGTTTATATTGAATACCAACATTGGACTTTAGGAGTAATATTTAAACGAAATTGAATGAAAAATGGTTGTGGAACATCAAAGTTGACTGTCAAAGTTATTTAAAGTATTTACTTCATCACAATATTTGGCCAAATGTCTATGTTTCACTTATTCTATCATCTTCTCTAGCGCTTCAATTTTTCGCAAACGATTGTCCCGGCAGCAATGTATGAGAACAATTCAGCAGTGAGTGAGTTCAAATGACCACTCACTCAAGAACTAATCCGGTCCCTTAAGCTTCTGAAGGTCACCATTTCATCAACGTTCAACCGAAGTTCGTAGACGGCTGAGGTTTACGAGAGCGCCGCCAGTTTCATATTACTCCTCTTCGCGACCAGAAAGTTAACATTCTGACAATTTCCTCCCTTTGCCCAACGACTAGGACTCCTTTACCCTAAAATAAAATCCAGACGCACCTGTATCTCGTCCGAGCCAAGAAAAAATTCTTTGTTCCAAGCTGCGAACCGTGCAGGCCCTCATTTCGTGCAAACCGAGGAAGACGCTATAGCTGGGAATCACGGTCGCTTTTATACGATCGCCGGGGAATCGGTTGAAATGAAGAAGTCGGGAACGTAGTCCTTCGTGACGTGCGGGGAACTTTAAAGGAGCGAATATGGCCGAGAACAAGACGGAAGGTTGTCTTCGCCCGTGGTAGTCGGCGAGGAAGAAGCGACGGCAGAGGCGACGGGGCACCAGCTGTGGCCCCGCAGGCTACGATACGCCACTGACCCCTTTCCCTCCTTCCCCAGTGTCCGCCCACCCAGACGAGCCTCCCTCCCGCCCCGCCGATGAAGAGGCTGTTCCCCTCCTCCCCATATACGCCTCCACGCCTTCCTTCCGCCGGGCAGCAGCAACTTCTTGAGCCGCTGCCTCCCTCTTCCCGCGACGACCGCTCCCCGACGGAACTCAAACCGACTCCGCCGCCGCCGATGCTCCTCCGTCACCCGGCGACGTTTCCCCTTTCCCTCCGCTGAAGAGGCCGGTCCTCCTACTCCTCGCGTATTCCCTTTCGCATCGCAAGAAACGAACGCGTGCCAGTTTCGCCGACATTTCAGCGAGTCCAGACGGCTGACTTCGATCCCAGCCCGACGTGAAATACACGAAGGGCTTCCAATTTTTAACGTGAGTGTAACGAGCTTAAGAGTGGTTACTGACGCTTTCATTAGTGGACACTTATTTTTCCTACTCTAGTGCCTATTCCGTAAAGTCTGCTCGTTTGTCTATATCCGTCGAAGAAAAGTTGGAATAGCTCTGTTTCTGGGTTATTTTGTCGAAATTATTCCGGGTAACTTAGCAAAATTGAACTTTTTCGAGGATCAAGTATTGCATTAAAGTCATTCCACGATGGTGGCCAATACGTCCCTGGTAGAGTATATTAAATAAACCCAACAATAAAGTTTCTCATGTAGGCTTTTTAACAATAAATAGTTAATTTCATGGGCCATAAAAATTAAGTTCCGGGGTCAGAACATTGTCAGGTAGTTCAATAGAGGTTATGAGATGTTCTTCACGCCACAAACGAGGCTTAGTCCGAACGTGATAACTACTCGCCGATGTATTAATGTAAATTTCTTGAACCTTAGAAATGATTAAGGTTCTTATAACTCCTCTATAGTTCACATCGGTAGCGCATATCATCAGCAATTAGGAATTCATACGGGAAAATGTGTACATTATTCATTAATATGTGATTTAAACACAGTCGGAGTGACTCAGGACTCATCTGTTATTAAATGTGTTAGAAATAATCAGATACTACGGCTAGATATAGCTTCCTGCTGCGCTGACCCCTGAGTAAAAATGTCCAAGCGAAATTAAACTATGAACAATAAAATAATTTCATTTGTTACTTTGACAGGTTGCATTATAAAAATGCTAGGTGATTGATCAAATTCCGTGATGAATATGCCAAAGTCACGTAGTTTATTGCCCATCTGCCGCATATTCAATTAAGTCCCACAAAAAAGAAAATATTTTGCTTCGCAATCGATCTCAACTAAGATAAGGCAAGTTAAATTGACTAAAGAAACTTCCACATACAAGGATGTGTTCTGTGAATATTCTTGTAAAAAAATCACTGCTGCCTAAACGATTATATGTTAACACATAGATGATTAGTATTGCATTTCTCTAGACATAACATCGCTCTGATCTATATCTTTTAAAAATAAATTCGGGGCGTAATAATTTTTGCAAGACACAACACAAGGAGTATTACACCTAGTTCTGGACACAATGGAGTGAAGTCATATAAAGAGATAATTCTTTTGCTGACACGTGCTGAAGACACGCTCAGCAAAGCTGGCACCGCAAAAGCAATGAAGAATGAGTACGCAAAACAAAGCCATTCATTCTTGTCTGAGTAAGAAGAGTCGATTACCTCAGGGGGAAACCTGTGACCACTAATTCACCTGAGCATCTCGATGGGAAAAATATATTCCCCCTTTTCCCAAGTCGACCTAAGCTTTTTTTGGTGCGGAAAAATGAGGAATTGCCGTCGCTTCGTTCGTTTTTCGTAAAATAATTCTGCGAGGCTATCAATTTTTTTCCTTTGACGGCAAAACGAGCGACGAAGATGAAAGAGGGGAGGTTTGAGGAGGCGGCCCTGGGAGATAAAAAGAGAGAGAGGGGGGGGAGGCAATAGAAAAGAGGAAGGGTGGGAGAGAATTAAGGGAGAGGGGATGGAGGGGGCAAGGGGTGTGGGGTCACGTGGGAGGAGAGAAGAGCTGGGTCAGACGATGCTTTGCGGCGGCAAAAGTCGAATTGTCGGTCGAAGAAGGCGAGATTAGTCAATGCTCTCGCACGCCCGTAATGGAACGAACAGCCCGCCGGCTGATTTCTAAAAAAAAAAAAGACTGAAGAACAAAAACTTGACGGTAAGGGGGGCGGAATCGTTCGACATTCGATTATTTGCGGAAGTCGGTGGTGAATGACGAATCGAATGGAACCAAACCTCGAGGCGTCGGCGTCGGGGGAGGGCAAATTTATATTTAAAAAAAAGCGGTTGAATTGGACTATTGACCCAATAAATTAGTCCGATTCGCCAAACCGTGAAAAAAAAATCCCGACAGTATCCCCGCCCTCCCCCCCCACCCTCGATTAAATCAATCCCTTTCAAAATAGTCCCATGAATCTATTCGAGTGCCAGTCAGGTGATTGGGGTCTATTGAGGCGATTCATATATATCACCTTGACGATAATCCACGACCCTAAGGGAGACGATCCGCGTTTCTTGGGCATTCCCAAGTTAGTTACATCTCGATGAATACTCCGACCCAAATAATTTTCAAAAGAACGAGCTGCACCTGGATAATTTCCAACTTTGAACCATATCTACGCGTTGCGACATTTATATCAAGTGATCATTTTAATTTTCGGGCGGATAAGTACTTTTTAATTTTTACCATCAATGCCGCTTCGCCATTTTACTTCAGAATCACTTCTGTCCTCTTTTACTTTCTGGAAGAAAGATGTAATTTATTAAGAAGCTCTCAATCAAAAACTTAATTTTCGAAAGCTATCCAGTTTTGAGATATTTTGCATCAGAAAACATCTTCCAAATAAAAAATAGTGTGAGTCAAACAAACAGAAAATAACATGATTAATAAAATAATGCATTTGGACTCTGTCTACACTTAGTAAAAAGCAGAATGCATTAAAGAATGCCTACCTTAATAAAAGTATGTTGCTTAATCCTTTTCAATCTATAGAGTTTTGAATAAATGAAAGTTTGTCCGTCACTTGTAAAAATCTGAGATAGTTATTAGCAAAGTTTTAGACTT
Source organism: Ceriagrion tenellum (assembly GCA_963169105.1). Taxonomy (NCBI): domain Eukaryota; kingdom Metazoa; phylum Arthropoda; class Insecta; order Odonata; family Coenagrionidae; genus Ceriagrion; species Ceriagrion tenellum. The sequence continues at coordinate 134,112,222 of OY720632.1, read as the reverse complement.
AGCTATTTTTACACTAATTCTAGCTAACTAATGTCATCAAAAAAATGATTAAGCCCTCTACTTAAGGTGAAAAAGGGACGAATATTTTATGTGTGGCCACAAATATGAGAGCCAACTGTGACCATACCAGAATGTATATCACCTCAAATTGAAAATGTACAAATATAGGCGATATTTCTCGATGGACGTACTTACAGATGAACGATATCGTTAAACGATCACCGACAACAAAGTTCTGAGCGATGCTGTTCCCAGCACGTAGCAAAGACTTACCTGCAACATAAAGATAAAGAAACCATTAATATCAAATTTATAATTATTCCATAAGCATTATAACTGATAATTATTACAAAAACAATTTCTGAATTTGCGAATTACAATAATGGTGACATGCGTTTAATTAGTAATTGTTGTCAATATATATATATATATATATATATATATATATATATATATATATATATAAAGATAATATTACCACATTTGCATCACATCTATGGGAAGCAAATCGTAACTTGTGCCGTCTTTGAGGCCCATCTATCCATGAGTTAAAGCAAGGCATCAAATATGATTATACCAGGGTAAGTCAATAAATAAGTCGAAAACGTCAAAAGTTCATCATCAGCATCAGTAGTAAACATTTCAATGGGAACGCTTGGAACATCCATCGTACATTCCCAACTTAGCCCCTGGTGATTTTCATCTGTTCGGGCCCTAAAAAATCATTTGGGCGGTCGACGTTTTGAAAATTATGATGCCGTGTTCCAAGAGGTTACTCGTTGGCTGCGACAGCAAACAAAATATTTCTTTGCTGCTGGCTATCAAGGACTTGTAAAGGGATGGGATAAGTGTCTCAATGTACAAGGTGAATATGCAAAAAAATAAAATTAATTTCAGGAGGTTATTTTGATTATTATTGTCTCCATCCAGTTTTGAGAGTTATTTATTGACTTACCCTCGTAATAAGGACCATAAAATTACTTCAAGCATGCAGTTGCACTATATATAGAGAATGAACATTTAGTAAATTCAGCGAAAAAAGTCCACGACCCTATTTTTCATAAGCTTCATATCAAAATAAACTCAATTCAATAGGATTGTGATAGACAGAGCCACCATCAAAGGCTACCGTTTAAATGCAGTTGATGACCGGCAGAAGGATAAAATAGAGATAAATAAGTTATAGTTGTCAAAATATGCAAAGGTTCACAGGTTAAACACATCACAAGCCTCAATAGAGAGTCATTTTCCACCTGTTTTCTCTCAGAAAACTGTTTAACCGAGGAATTCCACATCAGGTATTGTTATATCGGTAGAGGTTACATGGAAACGAAAATTGCGAATAAATTTGTGGAAAAATAATTGAAAGGAAAAATATGAAATAAGCTTATTGTAGAACCATGGCAGCTTATCGTTGAGCTTAAGTGGCAGGTAATCGGATTACGCTTTAGCCACAAGCATAAGTCGATCAGAATAAAAAAAGAATGGAAAAATATATTGACAACCCTTCAACCTCATTCTTTCTTCAAATTCGACCTGTCAATCAGACTCTGATCCGCACATGAATATAAACTTTAATCTACAACGAGTCTCCCTTAATGAGGGAGAGGAGGAAATTTTTGGCCTCCTCGGAGATTTCATCACTGTTCATAAATAGATTGATGAAAAATTACACCGCGCAATATTTCAGCCTTCGGTAAGAGCGGGCATGTATTCCAAACACATGGTGACTCAATCGACGCCGCAGACTTACAAAACACATGACGGAGACGATCTTATCGTGCCTCGAACGGAAATTCGATCTGGAGAGCGCGATCCGGGCTCTCTTTTTCGTTTGTAGGTTAAGGCTGTCCGTCTTCATTCACACTCTCGGCGCCTGGCACGTCGGCCGGCGGTCGAGGGAGGTATCTCACGACTTCGAGGAATCGGGAAAAGGCAGCGGCAATGATTTACGATACAGATTGTCACGCGGGATGAACAAGGGCTTGATCTCAAAAACGTCCACGTTCTCCCACGCTGAAAAAACCGGGAGCTTTCCTAAAGGATGACAAAACACATTCCCGACGGTATTGTAACAGAAAGAGGGTATTTCGATAAGAGACACCGTATGGATTTGGATTGGTGTGGAGACTACGGAGAATTGCGCAGAATGGGCGTTAGAGAGAAGACTGCCGCCAAACGTATGCTGCGGGAGTTCAACACCAGACCACGTGGGCCGGACCTCCTCCAATTTTTCCAAATATTCTCGGGACTCCATCTGGGTGAGTGGGTCATTGTTGGCCAATGTTCCGATGCTAGAGTTCCAAGTGGAGTTCTCGAGTCGAGCATCGAAACGTCGGCCAACATGGACCCACTCACCCGGATGGAAGCACGAGAAAATTTTGAGAAACTCGTACGCCGGGAAAGCATTAGATCTAACCTCCTCCAACATCTAGCTAATTCTCAGTAAGTTTAAAAAAAGTTGAATTGTCAAAGAGGAGGTAATTATTAGGAGGGTGTCTGAGTACGGATAAAGAAAAGGCTGGTGAAAACTCTAAATGAAGCGTGGTGCTGTATGGGTCGGAGACTTGATCATTGCGAAGAAAGGATGTACGTAGACTCGAGTGTTTATGATGTTGGTGTGCATAAGGATGGAGAAGGTGAGCTGGTTGGCGAGAAGGGCGAACAAGAAGGTATTGCATTTGACTGGAGTGAAGATGAAGCTAGTGGCGGAGGTTCGGAGAAGGCAGAAGAGATGGATAGAGGACGTATCGAAAAGTGCGGGAATGCTGAAGAGGGTATAGAGGGGAGAATACTGGGGTAGCGTGGAAGAGGAAGGAAAGGATAAGAATTCTGGATAAAATTGGAAGAGGAAGACGATAAATGGATTTTAAGAGAGATCTAATGACGGATAACCTATAGGAGGGAAGACATAATGATACGACAGATTTTAGGATGCTATGATTAATACAGTATAAAAACCTACCAATCAACTGATAGAATACTCAAATGAATTAATGACTTAAGGGAATACTATTTGGTATTAGAAGGCTCCTAGATGCACAGGAAAATTAATATATTCCCCTAAATTTTACTCTCTGCTGATATTGTCAACACCGTATCTCCAACCTCATGGAGACTCATACAGAAAATTGAATTTGTATTTGAGCCCGTATAGTCAATGTGGAACTCTGTTGAGAGCACTTTCTTCCCATCTCAAAATAACAGCGTTATAAACCCGGCAGAGGCGACCAATTGTTTGATTTTTTTGTTACATCCCAATACTTATTTTTGAGCCAAAAGGAGAGACCTTAACATACAGTCGTGCTCCGTTCATCAGATGAGACGTTCAACCAATATTTTCCGGGTCCTTCCTTTCCATTACCATCGTATCCATTTTGATGAAAGCTAAATGAAGTGCACTGTAATTGCAGATTACACCCTTGGACTCTTATCCTCTCAAGCAAAGGAAAATATCTCCCCGGTGTGATAACTTAGATTACCTCATCAGCATCTGACATATCCTGAAGGAGTGTAACCAATACCGGCATGTACGTGATGACTTGTACATTACATGCGATCTCGTATATACCCTAGGAGATGAATCCAGGGTTTAAAGCTGCAGGGTGTATTTACTTAAAGAATATCGTTCTTTTAAATAATATTTTAACGATAATTATAGCAAATCAAACTTTTTGCCTTCCAAAGTTTTATTATTAAGATTACAACCGGTTTTGGCAGTTACTCTCACCACTAAGACACTCTCGATACTACTACGCCATCATCAGGTACACTCTGTGTATATTATGATGGCGTAACTGCTGAAACCGCTTGTACTCTTAATAATAAAACTAAGGAAGGCACAGAGTTTGATTTACTAAAACAGCGACCTTCCACCAAGTGAAGCCTTAAACTTTTGAATCTTTAAACGGTGATGCTTAAAGCAATCAAAGCCAAGTTTTAGATAAACTTTATATACACGATATATCAATTGAACTATTATGTATTAAAAGTAACAGTGGTGCAGAACTGCGATGTCGTCGACGCACCCTGGAAACACAAAACCCATTCTTCAATAGCCTGACATAATTTATGCCTCAGTGGCGAGGTGAAGTACTCGGCTGATCATCTTGAGGTACGGGTTCGAGCCCCACATGGACGAGTTTTTCACCACACCGGCCACGGGTGTACAGGGTAAAAAACAAGTTAACGAAGACCCTCAAGAGTGCAAGTGGCTTCAGTTTCCGGTCGTCTCCCGAAATAGCCAACCAAGAAGCCAACGTTTGAAAGACGGATCGAAAGAGATGAAAGGGATAGACCATTCTTAGGCCTTTATTTTAAACGCGTCCCGTCTTTTCCCAGGCGAAGAAATTGATCTTTCCAAAATGAAAAAAAAACACACCGGGAGGCAAAAGCAAACCCCAGCAGCCCTTATCTTCCGTAAGAAAGATGTTACACACCCGGTTCACTCGCGGATACTAGAGGTTGTTTGACCGGTAAATACAGACCCGTCTTCTCTTCCTTCGGAGTAAAAGGTCAAGAATAAAAGGAAGAAAAAAATTGCTCTCGAGGAAAAGGGAAGGAAAGCAATCACGTTTCCCGACACCACCCTCTTGCCCTGTTCACCGATGGATCGGAAACCCCGCATTTCTTTTTTCTTTTTCTTTTATACATCCTCCTCCCTCCTCAACCAAGTCATCGCCGGATCCTTATTCGACTATTTTTTCCCCTCTCCTCCGCCAAGCTCATAGTGATGCCCTAGAAAAGATCCTCCCCCGCCCCCCTATCGGTTGGTACCCACTTCCTTCACCCCTTGTTCCCCCTTCTTTCTCGGTCCCGTGGAGTGGGCGGCGCATCGCATTCGGTTTGCTCAGTCGTCCTCATGAGCAAACTGGGAAGTGGGTCCAAATGCTACCGGGTCCGGTTTCCTCACTTGAAAAGGCTCTTCCTTCCTTTGCGCCCGCGTCTGTCCATTGTGATGCGACGAAGGCCGGAGGAGGATGCGTTTAGTCTTCTCTAAGATCTCGGGAGGATCCTCGAGAACGAGGAAAACGTCAAGCGTGCATTCTATCCACTCTCATAGCCCGCCAATGATTTCCTGTTCTGCTATTTCAAAAGAAATTGGATGCATTCCACGCATTGAACCTATAAGCAAACCAGGCGCCCACGTTTTTCCAGCTTATTTCTCCAGGGATTATTAGCAGCTACAAACGATGAGCTTACAATCAATTTCCTTCGATTTTTCTACCTCAAAATCCTGCGACGTCCACCTTCATTATTTTTTAATAATAATAACGACATACTTATTAATTCCGTTCAATGAAACCTTCCTGATTATTTTACTTCAGTAATTTTATCTACAATTTCTGTACTATACCTACAGCTAGCTTTTGAGCGTACTTTTTAGCATATTTGTCACTGCAGCCCTACTGAACGTAGTAAATCAAATATCAACAACTACATAGTACCTTGCAAGCCGCCGCGGGAGCGTGCAGTATAAAGAGGCAACCGCGATAAAAGATTCCAGAAACCACCTGATATACACAAAATAAATTATGATGAATCTAATACTACAAAATTGTTTTGAAGTTCCACACGAATGGATCTTAGAAACTTATCCATCTACATTCATCTAGATCCATCTAAATGTTAAGTTAGCGGTCGCATCGCCAATTTGAATTATGCGGCGCAGACATCATTGTTGCTCGAGTTCATCATGAGGTGGCAGCAAAGATAAAAGCGACACCATTCTTGAATGTAGTATTTAGATTTCTATCCTCGATTCAAAACAGTGATCGTTTAGATAACCAGCCACCCATCAGACTGAACGTAATGAATTGGACAAAGGGTATTTTAGAGATGGTCCAACCAATTCAATCCTAAATCCAACAAGTGCCTTCTAACAACAATGGGAAACGTACTTGAAGAAACATTTCCGCTAGGGAGAGTAATATCACAATGACAGACGGACGTAGAGTATGTCCCATTCACATTTCACGCGAAGACAGAGTGCGGGCGGCCGTGTTTCAGCCTCCATCAAGGCAAAATGTTTCATGCCAAGAGAAATACTTATACACATAATCGGTTACAACTCCACTCACATATCGTACAAGTGCTGTTGCTTAAATTGCCTAATTTCCCTCTCCGTTTTGCCTCCAGTGCCAAATATCGCCTCTGGGCATAGTTCAATTTCACGAGTCTACTTTTCTGACCCTCTCAGTGCCATTAGTCGAAGCATCGTCTTGAACTCCTCAAATGAGGAATGCCGAGGGCTGATACATCGTCTCATATACAATTTGTGTTTTGTTTTCCCTACTGTGAAATATTGAAGAATTGTCATTAATAATGTAATTATAGGATAGCGAAGTTGAACAGTAAATTGGTATTTCAAGAGATTACTACAATAAGTTTATGTTACTTAAAGAGTTTCATTCAATTTACAAGCTGATCCGGTTTTCCTATAAGTTTAGACAAAAATGCATTGCACTGAGACGGGTAAAAGTTGAATAGTAGAAGAACATTCATCTATAACATCATCAGGATACATGATACGGAAACCATACCGTCTATTGAATCATGCTATGAATGCCAACCTATACAAGTATCAGTACAATGATGCCAAGCAGCAAAATCCACATTCGACCAGAGGCACCAGACCAGATCAAAGGCATGTCCATTGGTTATTACAACTCAACCTCTCTGAAATAAACTCCTCCATTTGCAGCCTTTTTGAATCAATGTTAATGATCGGGGAAATTACTGGATCGATGACTATGTTGATTGTCCTCCATCCCCCAACAGGCCAGGATAAAGATGAGATAAAATCGCGCACAGCCATTAGCGTGACACCATCGTAGCACGGGAGTAGGTTAATGAGCATGTCTCCGCACCTTGCAACGCACTCCAAACCCGAGAGATTCTCGGACCAAAAGTCTTATCCTGAAACGAACCTCTCCCGATAATCTCTTCCTGAAATAAATCATACCGATAACCTCACCACCTATTCCATACGCATGAACTGCCATGACTGCGTCTCTCTCCCTCTCTCTAACACAAACGCCCCTCTCTTCAGCGGAAGTAAACCTTTCCCCTCAGCATTGTAACCCTAAGGATTTTCGGAGAGAATGGGCCATCTCTCGTGCCTCTTATGCCATATACCACAGCTGCCCCCTTTATCTGAGTGTACCCATCTCTTACTTCCGATCAGTCCCAAAGCCTCCTGCCCTCTCTCAAATTATTCTCCTGTCTCAGTAAGCTAACGGTGCCTCGAGCACAGATTCCTCTCCCTCTCTCCTGTCTTCCTTTAATATTCTCCCTGTTTGGCCACTTAAAAGCACGGAGCGCTCCCGGCCGAGTGTCCACGGGAAGTCTACCCACACGTCCCACAACACACAACCCTCTCTTCCCATGCGCTCCTTAAAAGTTTTCTCTGGCATGCTGCAGCGTTCTCCCTTCACTTGCTAGCTTTTTTTTGTCTGCCACCGTCAAATGCCATGTCCACGATTGGGCTTTTGAGTCTCTACAGAAACCTCATTCCAAAACGTCATCGTCCGGAACGCGTCGTTGAAGCCAGGGTGTGATGAAGAGGAATTCGTAGCTAAAACGCGTATCACACTTCCCTCGACCAAGTACTAAACCTATAGAAAAAATTGTGATATTTTTTGTCATACAAACAAATTGTTTTTAGGAAAATTTTAATAATAAACCTGGTTTTCTCGCTTTAAAATCGCAAAATAATTAGGTGCAGCGTAATAATATAACAAGAATTCAAGCTTAGGTAATAGGTTTAAATGCATCATAAACTGTTAATTTTTGCGAATAAAATATAGCAAAAGTATAGAAAGTGATTAATAATCTTTGGTGCACATTTATAAAAGTATACATGAACAAGCTTTCTGGTTAATTTTACTGCACTAAATATCGATTCTCCATTTTGATGAGAGTGTATCACAAACTCTCGTAGGTCGACTTTTTTCTACAGGCAATTGTACGACAGCCGGTAATGCAAGTAGATTTTGAGGAAGGAATCTAGTATTATTTTAGAATTCTTAGAGTTTAACGCGATCATTTAAGTAATTAAGTATTCCACAGGAAGAAATATTCTCATTCATATCATTCCACAAGTATTCCTTAATTTAAAAATAAACAATCCCTGACTGGAGGAGACATAAACAACCGCCGGTATATGTTTTCCAATTCTTCATTTCACGGCCAGAAAATTATCAACAGCCGCTAAGAGGTATGGGTGGCGCTGGTTTAAAAAAATGAAGTTTGAACAGCGACTGAAAAACTAACGTAACTGGCCGGCAACTACTATAACTTACTGCCACGAGTAAAATACTAGAACTACAGCAAAATGGAATCAGGCAGCTCAGCAAGTATGTTAGCGGTCTTGCTTGTTACCCAGCAAGCAATATCACAAGCGGCTGGAAAATAATCACATTATCGAACACCTTTGAGCAACAGCCGAATCAAGTATCGAGTGATTGGTGAATAAGTTTGACATTGGGTTTTTGCGGCAAATTTTAACCCCTAAAAAGTGGTTCACAATATACATGATACGACAAATTGAGGATTTTAGCTCAAGCTGTGACAGCCCGTGTCTTGAAACGAACTAATATGAGCTATCCTCTCTTTTCTAGAGCTGGGCTACGGGATTTTTTTCTCATGAATTACAAAAGAGTGATCCCAATTTCATTCAATGAAATTGCTTATGTTTCGTAATTTATAAAATATGCATTCCCATATTGTGTACACATGCCGCATGCGTCGCATCTCAGAGTAAATGTAGTCAATCACAACTAAATTGTGTTTACTTCTTCATTTTCACTTTTCCGTCATTTGCGGCGTATTTTAACTGGCCATATTCATTTATTTTTGCTATCTTGAGAGGCCGTAGAGCTCAATTTCCCTTCATTCACATTCATTCAGTAAACATTCATTGCTTTAGAGTGGTCAATTAAAGAATTCATTTCTCTTGGTGATGTTCTAACTTGACGATGTGAACTAAAGTTATTTTCTTCTTCATGCTCTAAAAGCTTGTTGTGAACACTCGCCATCTGACTCACTCGTTCCAGGGCAGGCCTTTTAGGCTATGTTCTCAAGTAATGCTCTTAAGTTCATCGCAAAACTGGCATTAATGGAGGATACCTTATGACCTTGTTTCCCTCTAGCCTTCGAAATCATCCCTACGTACGCGAGTTGAGAATAAAATTCCCTCACTCCCTTCGTCGGATATTCTGCGTGCCGACGGTTCAATTGTCGACTACTCCTTCCTTGGAAGTGGAACCCTTATAGCAACGGAGAGAATGCCCATTCCATCTAATTAATCAGCATAGGAGGTCGTCTTGGGGCACTCAAATCGCATGTCGGTAGCTTGCCAATGACCATTCCGGGAAATTATTTAAATACCCGCCGTATAACTCGAGTGCAAACGGCCAACCGGCGTCATCTGGAGGCACTGGTATCGGAAGATTTTTCAGTTCAGTTTGGCAATAGTTCAACGGCATAGCGCCAAATATGCGAACCGTTATCTATTCCAATCTATTCCACTACCATTTGCAAAAATATGCGAGAATCAGTGGAGGATGACTCCCGCAAAGTGTTTATTTTATACATTTTTTAAAAATGGGCAACAAATCACTGGCTCTGTATATCCTAGTATTGTTATAAATAGGCTTCTAGCTATTATATTTGCGGCTAATCGTACTGCTGATGTTCCTGGCCCTGGAAATATATTTCTAATTCTTTGAATCAATATTATAAGTTGTATTTAGATTACTGGGGTGTCTTGTGTTTCGTGGTGAGCAAATACATATTATGTGTGGGTAATCTATTCAGAATTGCTAATCCTAATCATACATCTACATCTACATCTACGTAATACCCTGCGAGCCACCACGAGGGTGTGTGGCAGGGGGTGAAGATCACCAAACATGCACTATTGCCATGTAAGTAGGATATATAATGTAGACATGCTAGAAAATAGGGAAAATAGGGTAATCATAGTGGAAGTGCTAAAGATAATTTCAATGATAATTTTTTTGATTTCGCAAAAATAAAGGGGAATAATCCAATATAACGTAATACGTTCTGCAAGGTATGCACTCCTTTTTTGCCATCTTTGTCTCTCGGAAAATACGCCTAAAGATAAAATAACTGTATTATTTGCATTTAAAATGCTGCCTGAAATGGCCCCCTATATCATGGTTCAGACTTTGTTCCGCCGTATGAAATAAAGTTATTCAAACCTCGGCATACCTAGTCGAATGCGATAATGGCCACGGAAGCCTTCGAAGACGCATCGCCAGATTTAGAGAACCCAATTGCCACGAACGACTCAAAGGAAGCTTATAACGCGGGTATTACGAAATTCATTGCTATATTTATGAGCTTTCAACGCGCAGAGGTGATATTTAGAATCATTTCTGCACTTCATTTGAATTTATTCCTCCCCATAATTTCGTACTTCAGAGCTCGCCTAAAGTATGGAAATAAAAACAGGAGTGAACTTTCCAACCCGATAAAATATTAGAATATGTTTTACAGCGAATATCTTAATAATAATTAATGATGTATGATTGTGTTTTCGAGGGGTGATCACAGTGCATCTAATAAATTTCGAAAATTTCATCGTTGCTCCAAGGAGTTGACTGAGGTAAGGGTGAGGATCAGGTCATTTACCTCAGGGATGCATAGGAAGGAAATCGTGTGCCCATGAGTTAGTCTCCAGTGGACCGCAGTTCGAGAAGCTGCGTCTCCTGTTATCCATTCATCTCCTCGCATGATTAATTGACCCAATATATTCCCCGACGGAGGAATGCTTCCGTGAGGCTAGAAAGACCAGGAACGCGCGCAAGAAGTTACACCGTCCTCCCCAGTGAAGGTGATACCCCCCCTTAGAGAGTAGACACATCGACCCACCCCTCCCGTTCCCCCCAGCAACCTTCATACCACCCCTGCACAGATTAATATCTCCTGCCACGAATCAAGCACTCACGAGGACAATTCATTAATCCAGCTGCTCACGCAGCGATACGAGATGGGGAAGAGGGTTCAAATAAACACGAGACGCGAGACCGCTGCAGGCGATCCCCGCTCCCCATACGCATCCGAGGCAGATCCCCATCCCCCAATGCCCATAGAACAGTCACAGACTTACTCCCAACGGTCTCTCCTACACAAACCTCTCTTAACCCACCGCTCCCCCGCTGGTGGTACACCATCCATATAATCCTTCTTGCGAGAGTCTCGGGACCTACGGCGACCACACACAGGAAGGAAAGACCGAAGAGAATCCACGCAGGATGATGGTGGAGGCTTTGACCCACCGCAACCATACCAGACACGACCGCGGTACCGCGCGAGATGATGAAAACTCTGAGTTCAATCCTACTTGTAGTCGTTCTGTGTTGTTTTAACTGGTTAGAGCTCAAAGAGAGGGGGGAGAGGATGAGGGCAGAGAGTTAATGAACACAGGCAACTTTTAACTTCGCAGAAAGGCATCTTCGGTCACGCTTTGAGGACAAATATTTATATAGAAAAGCTTTCGGTAACAATGTTTTCCTAAAGAGTTTGTATGAGGCAATGGAATATCCCAAGTCACCATGATTTTCGAAGGAAGGGTCTTCATCGGCTCAGAGGTACGTTTGAGAAGCCGTTACTCAAGCGTAAGAGGCTTATTCTGATCTTTGAGGAATCAAGCTATTTTGAACATAAACATATATTTCGCATTGCAAGTCATTAATAACCATGGTTTCGCCAATTTGTGCCTTTTTCAAGACCTTAGTGTGAATTCAGTTTTTTTAAACCACGTTAGCGTATAAATTATAATACGGAAATAACTAAGTAATTGTTTTTTTATCAAAAAGTAACTGAAACTGCCGATTCAGTCGTCTCAAAATGTTTTCCAATCCTTAATCCTGATCTCAAGACTGATGATCATTGGCCGACATTATAATCACCCTTTAATAATTCGCGAATCGAATGGAGGATAGAAACCTCTATAGCCCTAGATTTCCAACTGCTAGCTGATATATTGGTATTTTATCATATGGCACTAGGAGAAGTAATTACGGAGGTCACTTGTAACCTTTTGATTTATTTTCCCGGATCATTTTCTCAACAAATTAATGACACACAAATACCAATTTACTCACTTTATTCAAGAAATTACAGAAAATGTTAAGCAATCTTCCGCGTAAACAGATACTTGATTCTTCGACATTGCTGATTCAAAATTATGAGTAAACTACGATGATTCCGCTAGTTTAACAGGGAACCGGCCAAGTTTTTCTGCAATATATTTGATCATCATGAAGGACCTCCACTGACTGACGCCTCAATCTGAAGCATCAATTCGCGAGTGGCAATTAATATTTATAATAAGTGCGTTTGGACATTCGTGGAGGAGGTTTTAAGGCAACAAAAGAGGAAAATTTTTCTCGCGCCGAGCATATAAGCGGATTAAGTATCGATTCTATTCCTAAATAAGTGAAACTGTTTCATTTCCGTTCAAACACTTACGGTTGTTGGAGCGCGAATCGTGAGTCGTTGAGTGCACATTTTAATAAATTTAAAAAAAAAATTGAAGGAAAGTTCATGGACTACACTACACTTAAGAAAATCAATTTATGCGTTTGAAGTAACCATGCATGCTGTAATGTAAGTGATGAAAGCTTTATATTTTGAATGCTTCGTCTCAGTTAAATCATTGTCATGACTTCGATTCGCGAAGTGAAATTTGAATTTTATGCGAAAATTCTTTGTAAATACGTGTTTTTTATTCGGCAAGTTACCTCAATATTAATTAAGAATTATTACAATGATATAAAATGTATGTTTTAGCGTGTATCAAAATATATTTACATATGCTATCAAATTATTTTAAAATAGATATCAAGTACCATAATGCTTTGCGTTAAAATAGCATTAAATTGCCAAGAAACCAAATAGGTAACGTACAATTTAGTTCGTTTTCATCTGTGAATATTACTAATAAGAACGGGTATGCAAATTTGCGTGAATCTGTAAACAAAATTGCTCCAATCACCTTAATCTCAGGGCAAAATATGTCAGTTTGAATATCGAAAAATGGACACCGGCCGGTCACTACAATGAAAATAACGGTTTCCGCTCCGGCTGAGTTGAGATAGTTTGAGCGAGATACCTAGTCATAATGGAGACCATATACGAATCATGTGTTTTAACTTCAGCGGCTGTAGGCAGCTTGAATTAAATATTTCATTATTAATGGTGAAATAATACACTTTCATATTATTGAAATTCTAATCAATTAAATAAAAATATATACACATGTCACATATGACTGATTTTTCGAGCGGGAGATTTAAAATTAATTCATAACGGACGATTTAAAAAAAAATGATCCTGAAAGAATTACTTTGGTAACTATATGACTTGATTTCAAAAATAGTCGAGAAAACATATGAATTTAAACATTAGCAATTTTTAGACGAGAAATAGGTGTTTGAAATTCCTCATTTTTTTTAAAAAAAGACCTCTCTCGAATGCATACACGTTCCATTCTTCACTTACAAGGGCTGGTATAAAATGATCACAAATCTCGATAAGTATTTCGGTAAGTGGCTGACATTTTGCTGCTTTTGGAGAAGTACGATATTTTTCTTTGAAAAGAGACCGAATTCATTGAATTCTAGGTGAAATGCTATTTCTCTCAAGCTACCTTAAGCGTCGCCAAGCTCGACTCGATGGGAGATCGTCCAATCTATCTCAGGTGCAGTTGACTCCCCTCGAAATGGACTGAGAGTCGATGTGAAAACGACCTTAACTGCGCGAGCAGGCTAAATCGAAATACTACTACCAAAAAAAAGAACAGCAAACAACGCAAAAGTCGGTAATGCAGGCGCTGCATCATGAAGCGAGTGACTCTCTTCCGCTCTCTAACGACGTCAAAAGCCGTGTCGCATTCGGGTCGAGTATCCATCCCAGAGGGATCGTCGAGCCGCTCGTGATCGGCCCACGACCATTTAGCGTCCTAAACTCATTGACCCGTTTGAAGAGAAACGGTTTTGTAGTCAATTGGGGCATCGAATTGAATCGGTATTGAAAATGGAAACCGAGGATCGAAAGAAATTAGACTGGCATCGCTGGTACTAGAATCGACGGCAATCGATTTATCCACAATACGAAGAAACAAGGTCAATACTAAAGTTCAACTCGGGAAGTAAAGGCAAGCGAAGATGTTTGTTCAGATCTAAGAGGAATACATTGCGAAAGTTCATCATGAGAAATGAAATACATTCACCGATGGCAGATAAAATTCTAATGAGCAAAACGCACCTCGTAGAACTCACGACAGTGATTAATGCTTAAGACTTAGAGAGCCCGTTATACACCAAATAAAAAACTATCCTGCACTCTTATCTTTTAACAGATTCAGAAACCATTTCAAAATGTAAGTTAACTCCAATTTTACAATATTTATGGCCTGCAAATGGCTAAAATAAATCACTGAATCACTAAGATCACCAAGTCACTAAAAATCACTGAATTTCTAAAATCACTACATTACTAAAATAAAGCCTCCAAATATCGCTTACAAATTATTGATAATATATAAATGTATGATTTTCACAGAAAATTTTATGTGATACTACCAGGTTTAACGCATACGCGCAATCCTCAGGTACAAATCATTTTACACATGTCCAGGTAAATAGGTACTCATAGGTATTTGTCTTTTCTGGTGATGTTGACGTTAGGTAATTTGGTGTTATTCTGTCTTCCAGGAATTGCATTGTGTAATAAGATGTAAATAGATGCCACACGATCAACATATACGCTGATAGCTGGTATGGTACAAGCACTGGATTACATCCACCTCACCAAAAAGGAAAAATGTGAGTGCATATTTTCCTGGACGAGCGTAATATGACCAACGTCGGAGAATTATGCCTATATATTGAAACCAGTAGAACCGCATATTTATTTTGTGAAATGGCACACTATAGATGTACATTACCCCTCAATATGAATATTCTCATTGTTGATTCAGGTATCATCGATTCATGCCTTAAAATTTTCACTAATGGAGTAACTGATAAACCACAAAACGAGCAAATTCCACAAGTATAAATTTATTACACGACCCAGGTTTCGCCTTTTACAGCATCGTACATTTGAATCTTCAGAATTAGTATTGACGGAGTAATTAATAAACCGCCAATAATAGAGTGATTATAATAAAACCACTCTTTCTCTCGCTGAATGCCATATGTCACCCATTTATAAAGGAATTAATTCGCCAAACTTGAGCTCTCTACTCGAACGATAAAAAGACAATTTGAATTGACTTGAAAGGAGAGTTCCGGAAGTGAAACACTAACTGTGCAACCTGAAACACGACGGCACTGTGCGGAAATCACGAAAAATAAAGCGCGAGAAAAACTTAACATTTTTGGAGATATTTTTGCTCACACAAATCAAGGTCTCCAAGCTCTTTTCCAGACACACGAATTTCTTCTAAGTCTCATTTTCTTCTTCTGAGAGCGTGCCGCTATCGTCAAAGAGCCTTTTTACGCGCTCATACGGTCGTTCACTTGGAATGTGTGAGTAAATTATTCAAAGCGGCGCTGCGTGGCTGAATGGTAATTCCTGAAGGAACTCGTTCTAAATCGTAAACAAATTACGAAGACCGACTCCCGATGATTATAGGATAAATAAAAGCAAATGGGAATCGTCGTACACTTTGCTCGATTAATGAAATGGGCTCGCTAAAGGAATGTCGGAGCCACTTCCGCGACAGCTCTCAAGATTTTAAGAGAGTCAATATGTGCAGTAGAGGAAATTCACCGTTATACATTAATGCGAGATCGATGCATCTACTAATGCGCATCAAAAGTAATTTACAATTTTAAATTAATAAACAGGTTTAGAGGTATATTCCGATAAGTTCATAACGTTTTATTCAAAAGCGATATAAAACACGCAAAGCCTTTCATGTTCTCTCAAGTAAAAATTGATTTTTTTATGCAGTGGAAATAAAAAGGGCATTCATTTCGAAATAAAATCCAAAATTTAAAGCAAACACAAAAGTTAATAGTGAGTTCAAGTAGGTATAAAAACGAACGGAATTTAGAAAAAAATGCAAAGGATAAATTTATCAACAGGTATTTTAGAGTTTTAATGATCATCACTGAGAAAACCAACGGCTCATCATCCATATCGTATGATTTAATGAGAAAAAGAAAATCCAATAATTAGATCCAGTTATTTTCATTTCGAAGGCTCCGAGGACCGAAAATGGCAGTTTTCTTGGACTTAATCCCTGTTCAAAGAAATTTTTAATTTGGCAAAGAGATTGGCAGGATAAAAATACAACAGTACACGTTAAAGAACTTTCTGGCCCTTTTTTCATATATTTCACTCAACAGGGAAGTGTTTTACGTAAACAGAACTTGTGATGAAGAGAGCACACAACAAAAAAGAGATTGACCCGACAAATTGACCACCATTTTCAAATTTCATGTCGATTCCCACAAATACGGAAACAAATCTATTCATGGATCTATAATAACCTTTACACCTTAAGGCGTCACTTCGTGGAAGTATTTTATGTTCGAATCCATACCCATAAGTGAGTTTGTTCTCCAAACTCCCACCCCCTCGCTTCTTAGCGGTGGTTATTATCGTAACAATCAATAAATAAAATAAAAACAATGGTATCTGAAGATGCAGCAAGCTGCAAAACGTTTAGTACGTTTAACTGTTAATAAATAATTATGGAAAAGTACAAGGATTGTTTTCAATATGAATTCATGAATCTATGTTATTGAAATATCCGAGGACGAAATAGGGTCAAGAGGCGATAGGCTAAGGGCCGTGATTAAACGATATGGGACGGCAGCATTCACGTATTTCGAAGTAGATTATGGGCTCAGGGTAGTTCATCACCTCGAAACACCAGAAGATATGATGGGTATTCTTAACGGCAGTTGGAAAAAGACTGCTCCGGATACCGCTCGACGTCGCATGTAGGTGGAAAGCGTATTCTGATTCCCGTGCCAACAGTTCTCCGATAAACACCTACGCTAAGAAAGTTTACGTCTCCGGTGTTTTCTGTAGCCGGTGAACATAATGAAAAAAAATCAATCCACAGAAGGATCAAGCTAGTCCCATCTCTTCTGGAACGCGTTCTCAAACTCCCACAAGAGTCATCTCGACGAGCCATTGAAAAAACGGAACATTGACCGATCAGCTATGAATAACGAGCCCTCAACTTCAGCGGCATAAAACCTTATTTTGGCTGCGTTTCAAAGCCGAGTTTTCCGTTGTTTCTTCCACCATTATAGCTGACATGCGAGCTTCTTAGTAACACAAGAAACCTACTGCCGTCAGATAAAAGAAAGCATTCCGTAACTCATGCATTGAGGAAATGCATTCAATGGGACACCTGATTTACGGACTGGTACCTACGCAGAATATCGCAGTGGAGCATAGCACAGCGGGCGTACATTGCGGAAATCTGCAAGATACCCTCATTCCTCTAGGAGCTAATCGTTGGCGAGGGTAATGCAAAATATAAGTCCCCTCTAGTTTATGCTTCCGCCTCCCGAGGATGTAATTTGTCGCGGCGAAACCGCCTCCTCCGACAAGTAGGATTTTTTTTACCGGCAACTTGTTGCTATATGTTGTTGCTAAAACGATGGGATTTTCTCACCGTATATTAAAAATGAGAACCAAAGAGAAAATAAATGTCATCTGGACATACTTTTCACAGGAGCTTTTAGACTGTCAGAATTGGTTTGAACCACCCATTATGTATCGGAATTCGGAAAACAAGCCATAACAGTTCGAGAAAAATATTTATTTATTTATTTATTTAAAAAAATTGTTCACATACAGCAATAGCGCCAATTTATAGTAAACGTACAACAAAAAACAAGAATGAGGACAAAAACACAATAACAGCATAAAAATAAGCAACGAGAGCCCAACATGGAAAGGGGAAATATTTAATTTGTTGACTGGTGGGATATTGCTTGGGTAGTGAAATAGTTACATGGTAAATAAAAAGGATCGATAGTGTGGGGGAGTGAATTTAGAAGGGATGGGAGGCGAAATAAAGGTGAGCGCTTGATGAGAGATATCCTTGGAATAGGCAGATGGAGTAGAGTATGGGTGCTGGTGGATCGAGTTGGTATCCTGAAGTTGAAGAGAGAAAGCAGTTCAGGGCAATCAATGGTCGAGTTAAGGGTATTGTGGAGGAGTTTTAAATCCATTTTCAGTCCGTGGTTTTCGAGGTTAGAAATGGAAAGAGAGGACAGCACAGCGTTTGAGGACATATTACGGAAATGTGGGACTCTGTGCTTGACTATTTTGGCAAAGAAGTGAGAGATGCAATCGAGGGATTTTAGATTTGTTGGGGCTGACATAGACCAAATTGGGGAACTATATGATACTATGGGAAGGACAATTGTTGAGTTTTATGATTATTACATTCACAAATAAATCACTTAAAGAGATGTGAATCACTTTCTAAATTTGATCTAAGAAAATACATTCTAATAAATAGTGCAATATGCAATAACAGTCAATCTGCTAATGGTATGCAAGGAAATTTTACTTTTCACGACATTGGTTTCATAGTATTTCAAAACCAGGCATTATACATCAAAATCTCGGTTGTGAGAAGGATAATGTATGTACATACACTAAGTTATGTATCGGTTTTTAACAAAAAAGGAAATCCACTACGGTTTTTTATTACTGTGATAGTTGTACAAATTGATGGAGTAAAAATAAAAGTTTGCGTGAAGTGAAAAATAGTAAAGTTGGACTGCATTGATTTCATTGAGGATATGCATTGTTTTTAACTCCAAAATAAGGATTATAATGTTAGTTTGAGATAGATAAATGCTATCTGTAGAAAATTGGGGTATTTAGATGTATCTATCCACTACAAAGGTTATTCAGCAAAATTTAACCAATGAATTTCAATAAATCCCTTTCCACCAGGGAAAGAATCAAGTCTTTAAAAATCAGGCTTGTAGTATGCCCCGTACAACGCCAATTTTGTTTTTTTTTCAAAAACTAACCATTTGAATATTTTTTGGCTTTTCCAAAACAAAGCTTCGTTAATTTCCTTCTCTCACAGGTTTTTAAACCAATCCAAACTAAGCGAATAAATCGCAATCCATTGACCGCCAAGGAAAAATATGGCGGCATTTTTTGGCAATGCAATAAATTTTTAAGCAGCGACAAAGGTTTCAAATTTTTTTACTCCTGCTGGAAGAACACTCCTCCGTGTCCACCCCATATCGTCATCCCTCCCACCCCCTTCTGCCCCTACTTTCCGCCGTGTAGCCACAGCACGTTTTCTCCACCCCACCCATAACTGAAAGCGTAAATTTATGCGTGCGTTCCACGTTCACCGTTTGCGAAACCCAATAGCGAGACAATGCGTGCCAGTCGACCTTCCCGAGTGCCACCGAGAAGAGTAACTGGGGCGAATAGCTCTAAAGAATTAAGCCTCTTGCACGTCAGATGGCTGGTAGAGTGGGCAGCGAGGGAGACGACGTAAATGGAATAATGCAAGTCTTTGAAAACGGCGAGGCATTCGAGACTGACGACGACTGCTCTTCCATTTTTATCTCCCCCTTCATTTCTTTGAGGTCACTAGGTTCTCTAAGTGAAAAATAACGGTGCTCAACCATTTCAAGGATCATATTCTTCCCCCGATTAGAAATCCTCACTCGCGACCGTAGTTACGACCATAACAGCGATAAGTAGGTACATACGCGCTGTTTCAGATCTTTCTGATACCATTAGCCACATGAAATGTGACACGAACGTGAAAGGAATCACAAAAAAATCTTACTTCATCTTCACGCGAAAAACACTTGTGTAAAAAGATATAAATCTTAAAGCAACCTGAAAGCGGATGGTTAATTGCTCACCGCACACTTCCAAACGTATGCTCATACATTATATAAGAAGAAGAAGAAAAATTTATTGCCCAGCAACTTTGGTACAATGTTGTGTACAAATATCAATGAGCTCTAGGCAGCCTCAAAGGTCACAAACCTGTGTGGAGACTCCCCCATAAATGAACTTTGTTACAGGCATTTAACAAAAATACTTTATCCATCCATTAGAAATATCCCAGGGATTCCAGCAAATTACCCATCCAACTAACTAGATCAAATGACAGGGAATCAGATTAGTAGTGGAACATTGGTAGAAGTTTTCTAACGGTGATATTCAACTTTCCTTGAGCAAAAAAATACTAAGAGTTGTGCAATTTCTCTGGTAAAACTTCTCTCTTGATTTCAATTAATTTTCATATCATCGAGCAGCATCTTTACTGAGATATTTCATTTTCGACGCATCCCACGGATGATCTCCTCTCAAATACTTAGAAATAGAATTAGCCGCAAATGTTTTGCCTAGTTCCTCTTTCATACTGAAAAGAGGCCTGAGGAAAAAACAGCCAAAATGTATGGTTTTCGTTTAGTCATATTGAATGCCATTGTACACTATTTAACACTTGCGGTAACAGCTTCAGAGTTCGCTGCTACCTACACTGAGATGTTTCTGAAAGATTTCGCATTATTCAAAACAATCAGAGGAGGTAAACAGGTAAACTATTCTATGCAAAACCTATTTTTTGAGCAACCAATGCAAAAGTCACAGGAGTATTTACAGACAAACAGTAGAAAGGAAAAGCGATATTGGAGGACATGATAAAGATGCAAACGGACGTTAAGGAAGGCGAGTGAGAAAGAGAGAGAAAGAAAGAGTTCTTCGCGACCAATTGGGCGAATTGAAGCGAGTCGGAAGCGAAGTTTGCTCTTTCCGAGTTAACTAATGGAACGACGGCCGGTCGGTCCCGGTGGCGCCGAGCGATTGAGGGAAGCGAGGTGGAGCTGCATAGGAAGCGGATCCCGTGGATCGGAAAGTTCTCTCCTCGCCTCCTCCCGAAAGAGAGTGAAGGAAGGAAGTCAAATGAGAAGGAAGTGAGCGAGGTTAATGCCCAGGAGCAAGAGTAAAATTTCGGTGAGGTGGAGAAAACCTTATTTTTTTGCTGAGGCCTTTCCAACGGAAGGAGAAGGCAAATCCCAAGCTAAATTCAAAAAGTGGGTAGTGGTAGATGGAGCCCGATTTTTCTCTGTTCTTAATGGAGACCATATTCTCATGTTATCCCATGATTTAAGCAGTTGCAAGAAGCATGAAATAAATATAGTACTATAAATGACGAAAAACTATGTTTTTATGGTGAAACGTCTCATAAGTAAACTAAAAATACATATTTGAGAGTTTATCTTGACATACTTGTTTATAACCGCGCGCTAAAATCCCTTCATAATTGAAATTTCCGTTTTTGATTAGATTAACAATTATCGCTGAAAGTGATGAACTTATTTTGAAAAATGACCGGGATATCATACGATATTCACGCTCTCCTATTTCTGGCGTGATCTATGCCTCAAAAATGCATCTCCTTAGTAATATCTCTGGAAAAAACACTCGCACCAGTAGTTTAAAGTATCTTCTTTAATGAAAATTGCTTTATTGAGTTTAATACGGCTTTCATGGCTGCTAATGTCACGATTCAACAAGGCTGAAAGCTAGAGAGGTTCAAAAAGACTAGATAAAAGGCTAATATTTCAGAATAATTAGAATGATTTGATCATTTTTTTTCTCAATTAGGCTATTAGAATTGACTTTAATGTGAAGCAATATCTCGCTCAGACTATCTTATATGCCGCGATAAACGCCATAAATGGCGCGCCTCAAAAATAAATTCTACACCAGAATTACTATGGAAAGCGATTCCCATCAGGTAGCAACTATAATCATTCAGAACTGAATAATAATTTACTCGTCGTCATTGACTTGGAGGGTTTCCTCAAGCTCATACCAAGTGCATCAATACAGAGGAAGTGAGTAGATTTTAAGAATAAATAACAGAAAACGGGAATAAAGACACTCGATCAGGAGAAAGGGAGGAGAAGAGAAGTATACTTCTCAATATCAGATATAACCTCACCACAATAGCCAAAAGGCAGGTATATGTAACCTTAGTGCATTTTAAAATACAGCATTAAGACTACTTTTTTCTAGATACCTCTTTAAAAACGCCGGCCAATATACAGGATTCACTCTCAGATGTGTATTAAGAAAGGATTCCTAGACATTGACAAGAGAGAATCACCGTAGGGACTTGTAGCAAAACCTCAAGCCGTTTGAGTTTCACAACACTTATGATAAACAATACAATTCCACCGAGGCAAAAAAAAACTCCAATCACTCTCTTCGCTCAATGGCATAATACCATCATCCCAGCTTTTTTCAGTAAGCCAATCCTTGACGTGAGGTAACTATGAAATTAACGGTAACGGACGTAGCGGTAAAGAAAATGAGCGTTAATGACTGACTTGAGTTAAATTCTGAAACTGCATCACACCTCATATTACCATTTAACTCCTTGGAACTAATAAAAAAGGAAATTTCAGATGAAATATTAAATCCGCCCCAAGATCGCAAAAAAACATAATAATTTCTATTAAACGACGAGTATACTGTACACACGATTCTCACCGCTATGGATGAAATAGGACGCACGAAGTCACTACAATCAGACCACATGCGGCAAAAGGAGCTCCCCCAAACAGTAATTATCACGATGATATGTGAAGAGGTTTAAGAAAAATGCGGATAATACAGATTCCGCATTAGCGTTCACCTAGTGACTGCGCTCTTAGGCGCGTGAAAATATCATAACCAGAGAAGGGGAGTAATTCTCTTTTCCCGTTCAACCCACGGTTTCTCAAGAATGTCTTTAAGGTCAAAAATATCGTTTCCCTTGGACGTAAGCTTACAATATCCATACCAGGATTCCATCTTTCAGTTTTACCTTGCTCTTTCATTCGGATTGGTAACCAAAAATCAACAATTCGTGGCGGGAAATAAAACCGCTTCACCCATCAAATCGATAGCCGATACCCATTTGGATTGTTCTCCCTTACTTTGTCTTGCCACTCACAGAATATCTTCAACAAGAACTATCACGTTCACCATTTTTTATATCGATATACCTGACTGTCGATATACTTGACAGTTTGAAATTATACTGGATTTTCATCTCATCAATACGTTGTCTAGTTTTACAGTTAAAGGTGGCTAAAATAATGCAGCATTCTTTCCGAAAGGCGCGGGATGATAGTCACTGCGTACTCGTCACCGTGTCACAGTTTATTAGAGAAAATCGCCAAATTAGACGTAGTCTGAGCCAACTCTGAGAAGCCATGTGTGACGGCGCTGTTAGAAAGACAAGGACGACAATATTTTCTGTATGTTCATCTATATTTGGCAGGTAAAGGGCAATCACAGGTAAAAAATATTTATTGATGATCCTTTTCGGATTAGTAACCATTCATCCATTGAATTATAGAATACTTAAAGCTTGGATTTTACCTAGGGCTAAATCACACACTCACCCTCGGTCATTCCAAATTGAATTCGAGATTTCGCGTCCGAGCGAGCAACTCAATTGCGTCCATAACACCCCAACTCCCCTCACGGTCGATCACAAAGCCTCGGGCCTCACAAAAAGACAAGTGGAGAGTCCTTTCGGAAAGTTTCCACTCGTAAAGAACTAGGGGGTCAAGCTCGAGCGGGAATGGACTGGATACGATAATTTACCGTGGTATAAATAATTTCCTTTGAATTGCCATTCTTTTGTCCGAGTGGGGATATAATGTCGCACGGACTAGGGAGTAAGAAAGACACTTTGCTTCCCCTCTCTGATCTTAACTCTTTCCCGTCGACGTCCATTCCGGATTCCCTTCGCATACGCCTTCTATTAAACCTCACCAACGTCCCTTCGACTCTTTTCTACTCTCCTTCTCCAACCTCTTCTTTCCGACGCCAAGAGAGAGCCTGACACAATCCGTTCTCAACTCCCGTTCGTTCCTTTCTCACCCACGCTCTTACCTCTTTCCTGATTTCTCTGTCTTTCCTTCGTCCCTTCACCCTTCCTTTCCTCGTTGTTCACTCATCCTTCTCCTTCGTTCCTTCTACTCTCCTCCTCCTCCTTCGTTGCACTGCAGTTCCGTTCGGGGAAATCAATAGGACGCGGTTGTCTTAGGCACTGCGGAGGGTCTTGTTTGACGAAGGGAACGTTAAAAAAAGGAAAGAGTAGAACCTTATCGAGAGCGGACGAATTTTGAGGGCGAAAGGGGAATTTCGCAGTCCGTATGAGTGTTACAGGAGGGGGGACGCGAAGAGGGTTTTTGGAGAAAGGGGAGAAATAAAGAAGGGAACAAGAAGTACGGGAGACGGGGAGCGAGAAGAAGAGAAAGAGAGGTCCAAATTGGAACAAATAGAGAGGATGAGTGTGATAGATGGTAAACAACGAACTGGAGAATAAATATGAATGCAGAGGGGAGAGAGAGAAAGGAAGGAGGCAGAGAGAGAGAGATGAGGGAGGAAAATAAATGGATATTTACGCTGGAGAGAAAAATAGGGACGAAAATTGCGATTCCGTGGAAAATTTCTGCGGATGTTACCGCCTGTTCCCGATTCTCTCCGCGCCAAAACACCTCGACCGACAAAAATGATGGCACCCACCACAGCGCACGGAAAGAAATCGACATGGCGGAAATTTTATTGGAGCTGCAACTCACTGTCGCTGTAAAAACAGAGCATCATCGTAACAAGTGAAAAAAATTTTCACCGTATACTACAGGAAATTGGCCGTATTCCACATAATAGTGTTTCTTCTGTCCCTTACAAATTCAAGTTCGTGTTAGAAAACGTATCGAGTAATATAATTTTAAATTGATATGGTGGAGAATCATTGAGCACTACGACAAAACTTATATTTATAATCTTCGAACTTGGTCACCGTGCTAGATTTTGTTCACAACAGCACAAAGTGGACAAACTTCGGAGAGAAATAAAGTTGGCTTCTTAATTAGCCGTCAAACTACAAACTCTAGATACTTAATTGTTGCATGAATGTCACTATAATTGAAATGAGACTCCAAATTTCATTCAAGAATAGAGAAATTCAGGAGTATTTTAAAATTAAAGATTAATCCAAATGCCCAATGAAAGCATAGGAATTTTTACTCCAATGCAAGAATTTTAATCATCTAGATGACCATTGACAAGAAGAGTTTAAATCTCATAAACACGAATGTGTTTACAGGATTTTAACTCTTCTTCGTGAAGTAACTCAATGGAGTTACACTGAGAGAGATTCTGCCGATTTAGGATAAAATATTAGGTTATAGACGGTTCATCTAAACCTTCATACTACCCTCCGAGCCGCCGCATGTGCGTGTGGCAGGGGGTTTTAGGACACCGTTTAAAAGATATGGTTTTGAGAGGTGAAATGGTAAAGTGTATTACCGGACTGTTTTGAAGGGAGCTCAGTTTCAATTATAATCGCTCATTGTGAGTGGAACGAACAAACATTAGTACTTATCTGTTCAGCAAAGCACTTCTTTTATTTTATCGCATCAGTCAGACCCAGATGTGTGGTGTTGAGTCAAAGTGATATTCTCTACGGTGCTTTGAAACACACCTGTTCCGAATGTCTCAAGCAAACTACGTCTAGCGCACAGCCTCCGAGTCTCCAGCAGCTCCCAACCTAATCCCTGTAAAGGTTTAGAAAAATAGCATGTTCGCTAGTAGAAGCTTTTAACAAAGTGCATAGCTTTTCTTTGTGTTTTGTTCATTTTTTGGCTAAATATTTCTGTCCAGGATTACAAAAGTTCGCGGCGTATTTGAGGTGTAGTTCAACCAGAAGGTGTAAGTCGAGGGGTATGCAACTCTGAGAAATGGTGTACACTGGTTGAGAAATGGTCGCAAAATGGACAGAAATGATTAGAAATGGACAGAAATGATTAGAAATGGACAGAAATGGATATAAATGGACAGAAATTAAAAGAAATGGTTAGAAATGGATAAAAATGGATATAAATGAATATAAATGGTTAGAAATGGACAGAAATGGATATAAATGGACAGAAATTGATAATAATGGACAGAAATGGATAATAATGGACAGAAATGGATAATAATAAGCAGAAATTGATAGAAATGGTCGGAGATGGACAGAAATGGATGGAAATGGTTAGAAACGGATGGAAATGGTTAGAAATTGATAGAAAGGGCGGTAATGGAAATGCGGTGTACACTTGTTTTTGAAGTTGCCTACCCCTCTGTTTAAGTATTACATCAAATTTACATTGACAATGGAAGCGGAAACGTCTGGAAGACTAAAATTCCCGATATAGGCAGGCTATCCCACCCAAACATTCATATAGTTTGGCCAGAGGAGGTTTTTACTCTCCTGCTGCCTAAACAGCCTAATATACTAGCCATGTGCGAACCGATACTATTCGATATCATGCAGAATGGTGGAGAGCGGGGAAAACCTGAAGGAATGTCGCGGAAGTCAAATGTTTTCCTTCCCTGATTGGAAATGGATCCCTCTTTTCCTTTACGCTGCCCCCTCGGGCGCCGTGCCCCTCCCCCCCCCCCCACCCCCACCTCTTCCAATTCGATCGAAGTCCCATATATATCTCTCTCACTCTCGTTCGAAGGACGGAATAAATCTCGTAAAGGCGCAAGTTTACACGCCGGGCTGAGAGGCTGAAGATTCTCCCGAAGTGTCCGACTTTATTAAGTGGAATAGCCCATCGGTGAGGCGGGGAGGGGGCATGAAGCGTGTGGGTGGGAAAAAATTGGGGGGGAAAAGGAATCGGTGAAGAATGGAAAGGAGAGTGGGAAGGGACGTAAGGAGCAGCCGGTGATGGCCAAAGGGCTCAAAGAAGAGGAGTGAGATTGGGGCATCAGGAAGACAAATCCAGCTATACCATCGAAATGCAAATTCGAAAAAAAAAGAACTGAAAATATGGAAAATAGTGAACTACTGGAATAACATCGCCTGCTCATTGATGTAGTGTGAAATTTGGAGTTATGGCTACACAATGTTAGCCATCATTCATAATGATGATGTTTTTCTAATTATTGCCGGGATATTCAATAATACACGACTAAATTTTAAGTATGACGATCATCTTTTCGCTATCTTAACCATTTTCTATGAGCCTCAATAATATGTACGAATATTTAATAAAAACATGTATCTCAAAAATGTGGATTTTTCCCACGAAAATATTGATATCTGGCATCAAAATATTTTAGCCATATAATAAATCCGCAGCTATGCTATCTTATGGCGTGTAACAATATTGTTGTATTATATCGCTGCATGCAATTGCAATGTAAGTTCGATGTGAAAAATTTGTAATCGGTTTGTAATTTTTTTTTGTGGGACAATTTAAATGTTATTATGCCGTAAGATATGTATGCTAAACAAGTTTTTGTTAATGTAGTAAACGGCAATGCAAGCAATTAATAGAAAACAGCCTCCCCATTGGTATGTGACATTTGAAGCTGCCTAAAGCCCCTGAATAATTATTTTAAAAAATTTTTGCGCTTAAAATTGTGAAGTTATAAATGTATCATTAAATGTATTACATATTATAATAATCAAATTCTCTGATCACGATCTTTGAATACTACGACCACGAATTCCACTCATGTTTAAAACCTATCTAAAAGAAAGCTCAAAGTTTCGCAAATCTGGATCATATGCATTTTATACACACGGATTATTTGTCTATACCCCCCATTTTATTTACCTAAACACTTCAATACTAGCGTTATGCCTCTTGACATATTCTTAACCAGGTTTTTATCGTTACGATTTCACTTCAATTCATGATTTGCAAAATTAAAGGACTGGGAGTTGAAAACTCGGTTGGTGAAAACATCAAAATTATGAAAGATGGCTAACATTGTGTTGCCGTAACTCCTGCAAATTTTACATCAACAAACAGGTGATGTTTCCCAATAATTCATCTTTTTCCCTGTATTCTACATAAACTTTTTTCATGTAACTAACCCAATGATCTAAATACCTCAAAACTGCCAACGTGTCTCGAGGCATAACCTTAACTAGGCATCTTCAATTATCCTTCCCTTCCTTTACGGAACGATGGAGGCGAATATGAAAGGAGACATCAACGATCATCTTCGCAATAAAAAACAATGGGGTGGAGACAATGGGAACAAATATCAGAAAAACAGAGAGAGTTATATATATAATGAAAGAAGAGGAAGAAAAGATGAAAGGTTAGGTGGAGTGGTGGATTGGAATTCCGACGCGGAAGCACCCTGAAGGCAAGAAGAATTCTGGAGCTGGGAAACTGATAGGGGGACAGCGGCGGGAAATGAAGAACGAGATTACCCTTGGAGGAGGAAAGGAGAATGAAAGAGGGAGGAAAGCGAGAGAGACAGATAGGAAGGAAAGAAAACGCTGCTAAAAATCGAGAAAGAAAGAGAGGAAGAGACCGAGGGGACGGATTGCGTGCCGATGGTATCAAGGAGAGTGAAGGATACAGGAGGGAGAGTTTTCCCCTTGAGAGAGGTGAGGTTGGGCGAGGAACGAGCGGCAGACGGGCAAAGGAAGGAAAGGCACAACATGCAGGGACTCTCTCTCTCTCTCTACCTCCCTTGAAATCTTGACGAGGAGATTTCGCCCACACCAAAAGTCGCGATGGAATAGGGGAAAGTCGAGGTTCCCGCTCCCACTCTCTCGACCCCTTATCAAGAAAGACGCGCTTATTAAAAATTTGCGGTAAGCAAAGATTGTATTTGAGATTTTATTGAAGCTGTCAATGATATTTATCCTTGAGAGAGCCGCATATCTGAATAACGTAAACATTGTTGATCAGATGTTGAGAGAAAGGGAGATCTATCAGAGTCAAAAGGGAATTCACGTCAAGGGAACAAGTTATCGCTGTATCCACGGAATTAGTCCTCAAAAATCCTTAATATTTCAGTTACTCAAGTTAATGCGATATCTAAGTTCTCTTTCACTTTTATATTTCATTTTAGATCCTTCTTTTAGCAACTAAATGGCATTTCCAAGATCTTTAAGATTAAAATAAAGTATAAGCGTACGGTAGACATAGGATATAGGATAGGATATCGTGTCCATTAAAAGGATTTAGTTCCAAGACCAACCAGCCTCTTCAATTTCCGATATTTGACCCCTGGTTTGTTGAAAAGATATCATTGTTATATTTAATACCCTGAAAAATAATTTTGATGGATAAAACTCTCTTCATTTCGTGAGATTTGCTTTCGCTAATGATAAAGAAAATATACTTGACCGATATAACAATCTTGGGTAGGAATTATAGCATTATGCGTTAAAAAATTTTCGTTTTATCATGATTCTCAGACAAACTAGTCAACGCTTTAAACCTAAGGCAAAATAAATAAGCACTCCCAGAGGCAATGTTCCGATAAATATGCCTCATTCATATATATTTAAAATAATCCATTTATATGTTCAGTCGCTGAGGATCGCAATTCATATCAATCAAGTAAAAAATTAATGCTAGGCAAATAGCCGGTACATTAAAAAAACAATCGTTATTACCATCGTTCACCTCAAGAATCAAATCATGAAACGGATGAAAAATAGCATAAACGACTAAATATGGACCTTGTTGTCACGCAAAGAAATTAATTCGAGTCGTTAAAGTCATAAACTGACACATTAATTCGGAGACGCACACCCAACACATCGGCGCCAACAATGCCCGACGAGACAAGCCAAAATCCAATTCTTGGACAGTAAGTTCTGATGAATGGCGGAGGAATTCAATAAGAACGAAAACAAAAACAACCGAAATCTCATTATCCGAGCTCAATTTTGTAAAGAATATACGAGAGAGGGAGCCTTCTCCAATTCTTGTTTCCCACTCCTCCCCCGAATTGGACTAACTTTCGACCCTCAGTGTGCTCCCCACACATAATATTCTTAGTCCTCTCAACCACGCTCACAATTTCCTTCCTCCCTCTCCACACGAGCAAAAGGGAAGAGGGAATAAATGACGATTCCATAAGCGCGAGTCCGAATCATTCCCAAACCAGACACCCAAGCTCCGACGGGGCTCCGACGAAAAAAGGAAGACGATATTCCACTGGTAATAAAAAGCAATTCCATAAGGGGGCGGAAAAATTCCTCGGGAACTCTCATCGACGATCTTGAACCTCCAGCGCGCGCTCCGTACAACCAAAACCACTCCGGCGCGTTTTACAAGAATCGATCAAGCCGGAATTGAACCGTGAACTGCGAGATCTGTACCGGGCACCGTAGAATTCCGAAAAACGAAAATTCCAAAATGTTAGTAAATGTTCGGGTGGTCGATTTCCCCTGCTTTGCCCTCAGGATATAAACTCCTACGCCCACAACTTTACGAGAGGCCATACCTTTCACTTAGGACGAGGCGATCTCCGGCAAAACTTGCGGGTGAACTGCGGAGCGAACAAACATTTTGAGGGCCGGGTACTGACAGGCACTGGGTACAAACATACCGTTCCCGTATCGTTGGGGGTGCACTTGTCCAAGAGGTTTTGAGTGCATTCAAAGAAGTGCAGCAAATTCGAAAAAGAGAAAGGAAGATGGAGAGAGGGAGAGAAAGGGACGCATTTTGAAGGGGATAGAGCACATTGTGTGCCCGTCCGGGTTGACGAAGAAGAGAGAGAGATGAAAATAAAACAAGAAAGTAACGAATTCCGAATCGCAAACAATAGGTCGAAATGGGGATGGATAGTGGGCATGTTGGAGGCGGGGAGGAGCAGGGTTGTTAAAGGGGTGTGGTTCGGGGCGATGCTGACGGCAGGGTAAATGTGACGTGATAAAATGTGACAGGATTAACGGAGGAAGGGCGGGTGGGATGGGGTTACCGGGATGAAGTTTTTGTCCGTTGAAATGCAAAGGAGGAAAGAGAGGGACGAAAGAGGGGACGGAATTATTGAAAAGAGAATGGCTAGGACAGGAGAGGACGGGAAAGAGGACTGAAACAAGGGTTAAGGGTTACGAAGAGGGAATAACTGAGGAAATTGGAGAGGGTTTTCATGAATAGACCGATGGCACGACCGCCGAGAAATGCAGATGTTGGCAAGTGGGGAGCGAGGGATGGGAGACGTTACACCCCGTTCACCATGCCAACCGACCATCGTAGGCACCCACGTAATTTTTGGTTCACCAGACTGCCGGTTTACCACAGTCAGCGATGGCGTCGTGAGAAGGAAAAATGGAAAAGATGAAGCACGACAAGCAAAAATGGCAGTGAAAATGGATGCAACTCAATCAGGCATGGCGTGGCAAAAAAATATGTCACAGATTAAAGTGAAGCAAATTCTTCAAGAAGTTCAATGCTTCACAATACGAGTTCGAGCAATTCATCAGTGACACACGTAAACGTATAGACACGTTACATAATATTATGTGAGCAAATAAAATATTCGTTTGCTGTAATTCTCAAAGCTTAATGAGAGGGGTGAGCTGTTATTTTGATAAAATAGAAAGAGAGGAATGTTGTTACAGGTTACTCGGGCATCGTCATCCGGGCACCATGCCCCGATGACGCTGGACGACTCGCTCATCAAAACGTCGGCCAAGATGGAGAGTTTGACCCGGCAGAAAGCCCGAGTAATCTTTAACAACATCATATGTCAGGAAAGTCTTAGTTCCTTCTTCAAATAGGATTGTTATTTTGATAAATAGAAAGACAGGAGTGTCACTTTTACAAAAATAGCGAATCATCACGGGGATGTGATAATAATAACTACGATCTAAATTAGCTGCTTACTAACATTTATCCGTTGTGCATCAATGAGAGGGAGGCTCAGAGTTACGATGGTAACTCAAGATGTAGTGTGAACTATAGGAAGGTGCCAAAGACATTTTTTGCGGCGGTAGAACATACGGCGAGACAGTCGTCCGCAAAACCATTAAGCGTGATTCACACGGTCATTTTTCACGCAATAAGAAAAATTTGCAACAACACACATGTATTAAACGATGGTTAAGTGACGCGATCACTTTGAAGATTAGAGGCGTTGAGGGGATTCCCGATACCTTTTCCAGAATCTGAGCGTGCCTTTCTTCGTGGAAAACTGAGAAGGAACAAAATATAAGAAAAATATAAGGAACAAATATAAGGAATGAGGTGCCTGAAGTAAAAACTTATTTCCCATCCCTATAGCCCGGGTTTGAATCCCGGAAATGACGGATTTTTCATCGGAATACGGACCCCTTCTTCGGTGACATCTCGAGAACACTTCATCGTTAACAGTCCGGTCATCGATTGGGACGTCACACTGCGGTCTCCTTGACTCCTTTACTTGAGAGTAGGCTAATACCGGCGCGCTGGGTTTCTCCCCACCCTTCCTCTATTCCTCGTACAATCTCTAACCGTCCGATTCACCTCTCCTGAATGACGCAAATGACCTGATTTGACCCGGTTGCCTCACCAAAGACCCAAACAAACATAGAAAATAATAAACAAATATATATTGAAAATCTAGCACGGAGAGAAATTAAAAGAGGTGAATGGGAAGAAAGAGAGAGAAGAGTAGAGAGAAATTCCAAGTTTGGTCGCGGTTGTAGGGTAAGTTGGTCGTGAGGATGGACTGAAGGGTGATTCAGGGGAGAACCAAAGAATGAATCGGAAGGGGGAAAGCCATAGAGGAGCGAGAAGGAGAGGGGGAAGAGGACAACAATGGGGAACGCACTGAGAGAGAGAGAGAGAGAGAGCGAGTGATGGGATGGGATAGGGATGGGGGTGGATGTTGAGATGAGAATTGCAAAGGTCTGGGAGGGATGATGCCCTGGGTATGAGGGGTCCAGCGGTGGTGGCGGGTATTAGGGGGTAGATTCAGGGGGGAGGGGTAACGACAGGGAGGAAGGGAGAGGAACAAGGGGATGAGGGATGAATGGCGGTGCAGGAGAATGCGGATGGGGAAATGCGACATAGAGGGTGGAAAGGGGTCGCTGTTTTGGGGTCTGGGAAAGGGGGTTGGCTGGTATTAGAAGGAGGAGGAAGCACACGGCAAAATGAAAGGGAGAGCGAGGGTGGAAATAGTATGGGGTTCTTTTTTTCCATCGGGTCGGTCGGGGATGGGGGAGAGGAGGAGACGGAGAACGCAGAAGGATCAGCAGTAGCATCAGAAGATGCTGTATTAAGGGTGTGTGTATGGATGTGTAGGCTATAGTAAACGAGAGCCAGGGTTCCAATCCATACAGTGATGGAGATATTCAGCGAAATTCCGATCCTTATTCTCTTCACTAATCAAGTATTCAACAAAAATTACGAAGAGAAATATTTTTTTAAACTCTAATGGAACCAGTTATAACATTTGGGTCATTAAAAAAAGTCATGTCTCAGAAAATCCTTTTGGTATATATGACTTTATAGAGGATTTTATATGCGCTAGCGTAATGAGACATGTTACAAAGGAGTATATCATGCAAAAAAATTACAGCAGAAAAACAATTTTGGATAACAATACCAAAAAATGAATAAAATGTTATGGGTATCTATGGCAATTGACAGGAGGAAGGACAACCTTAAAGGTTGGCGTCCAGGGGAATAAAACTAGCGGGGAAGACTAGACAAAATAGGATAGTAAAATATTGAGATTCTCACGGGAAGAAGAGAGCAATCGATAGAATTGAGTGAAAAGGAGATGGGGCTTGAGAGGAGAGAAATGGAAATACGCTGCAAGCGCTCGCATATAATCCCCATAGTAACAGTACAATGAGGCGAGCATTTCAAGGTTTAGAGCTCCGTCCATCGGATGGAATGTAAAAACATGGAACTCTTTGGATCCCATCGTAAAGAGGAGGCTTATGACGACGGCCTGTTTCTCTCCAACCTTCTTCCATTTCCCATAGATGACTGCCCATGTCTATTAAGCGCTGTGCATGAATTGGTTTCGTGGTAGATTCCTTCACCTATCTCAAAAGTACCATAACGTGAGGCGAAAGAAGTACAATGGACATCAAGTGGAAAATAGCCCAAGCTAAGAAGGCGTTCGTGGGTAAAAGAGGACCCTACTGCAGCTGTTCAAAGAACATAGGACTGCTGCTCAAGGAAATTTTCTAGGTAAACCGCTGTGCTCAATGAAGATAGGACTACAAACTTGGAAAGAGTATGAGAAAACATTCGTGTGGAGCGTGGCCCTCTATGAATTGGAAGCATGGACTATTGAAAAAGCTGACCAGAAAATACTAGAAGCCTTCGAAACCTGTTGCTGGAGGAGAATGCTGACGATAAATAGGTGGGCAAAATGAGCAATGATGAAGTGTAAAAAAGCGAAAAAGAGGAGAGGACCATATGGAACACCATAGAGAAAAGAAGAACAAGATGAACTGGACACACTCTGAGACACAATGAGTTTGTGAATAACATAATTGAAGGCAAAATAGAGGGGAAAATCCCCAGAGGAAGACCCAGGAATAATGTCATGGACTGAATTAAGAGAAAAGTACATAGGAAGAGATGCCAGGAGGTAAGGGAACTAGCATTAGATAGGGAAGGAAGGAGGGCTGTAGGCAGCCTATCTTAGGATTGAACGACCAATGATGATGAATTGGTATCTCCTAGCATGATGAATTAAAAGTATGAATAGGTAATACTCATCAGTAGTAGTGTATAACACGTGTACCGTTAGTTGGCACGTTCGCTATCGAGGCACTCTCCTGGTTTCTGATAGAATGCTTTTAGAATCGCGCCTAGTTGAAATGGGCGCGTGCAGGGCGGGGAGAGGGGGGGGGGTTTCCACCAAGATCTGGGACGAGAGCTGCTTACCTAGGGTGGAATCACCGCGTGTCACACAATCTTGTGTTGACTCGTTGCAATTTCGCAGATGAAGATAGAAAAAATACTTCCTTAACCGATTCAACTGCAGACCCACATGGCGAAAATGACCTACGCTGTCCGACACTTCCCCAAATAACCAACCAACCGAAGAGTAGGAGACACAGCAAAATGAAAGGCAAAGTAAGGGTGGATGAGTGAGATATCTTTTTTTTCCATCGCGTCGAATGGGGGTGGTTTAGAGAGACGGGGAGCACTGAAGCAGGGTTGAGGGGGAGGGAGCGGTGACGACGATTGCAGGGCGAGTGGTGAATAGGGGAGGAAGGAGGGACGACGTCGTATGCGTGGAATGAAAATGGAAGAATTTAAGGTCTTATGCGATGCAAAGGGATTCGTTTTGTGGGAGAGGAATTGTGAGGCATTCGACTGCGGGGGTGATGGGGAAAGGGAAAAATATAGAGATGCGCGATTACCCGATGGAAGGAAAGTGATACATCCCACTCTTCCCCCTTCATCCTGGCTACATGCTCTAAAAAGCTCTTATGTATTTCAATAAAAGCGCATTCTTCTTACTACGAAAATACCTCGTGTCGATTTCAATGAATTCTTGGAAGACCCAGGAAACAGGCCCTTCCTTCTTCGTTGGTGTCATTATCCTCCCTCGTCACTAAAGCTTTAACATGAGTGAGAGAATAGCTTATTGTGTATGATCTTAAAGAATTTATGCCACGAGTAACTTTATATATCAATTATTATTTTACTCTCGATTCGAATATATAAGCGAGGACTTGATATTTCTAGCAATTTTATACTCTTGAGTACACAGTTATTTTTAAATATCAGGAAAAATCGATCGATCATACAATATTAGTTTTCAAATATCTTGACTTAACTAATAAAGTACTGAGAGGAGAAAAGCAAGCAAAAATGAGGGATCAAAAAACAAGGAAGCATACCACTTCGGCACCGTAGATTGTGCCATCGACCCTATTTCTTTAAGATAAACTTACTGGCGATAACTAAGCGAAAATAAAGTATGTTGTCCTCAGTTCGATGGAGCTTGTAATTTTTCTGAGGCTTTATCAGATGATTACGTTGATAAGTACCTAATTAGAGAAAAAGAGCACACCGCTGAGGTGGACCATTCGACAAGGAAGTGGAGGTTTACAAGAGATCTAACACTACACGGAGCACTGGGTCTGAGTTTGGTTTGATATATTATCACGTCTCTTTCATTTTAAGAATTGGGAACAAAATTAGCGGCGGTAAGCGAGTTGAGATCTTTAAATCAGCACTGCATACAAGGAATGGAAGGCGAAATGTAAGACAGGTTGATACGACTGTAACACAGCTATCGGTTGTGTAGTAACCTGCAGTACTTCTAAGTAACTTCTTTTTGTTGATGTTCATAGGTCCACAAATCATACGTACAGGACCCAGAACTAGCCCATATATACACAACCAAAATTAGGCTCCTAACTTCTACCTGAGTACGCATAAGAACTGTGAGACTGGTGAAAGTAATATCACTCTTCTACAGCACACGCGGAGGAGGGCAGGGTTAACCTACGATTTTACCATTTAACAAAAGCTTCAAAGCTCTTAAAGTGGTTGGATACTTCGCAAAGAATTCCATTAATAGGAAAAAGAATTCATTTTTCCAATATTAAAAATATCAGCTATTTCCACTTATACTTTTGAGATATTTACAAAAACCAGACATTTTCCATGGGAAATGGAGCACTTAGGAGAGAACTCAATTAAAAAATGAGGAGTTTCTAGCAGGTAGATCTCGTAAGTAATTTAACAGGGCAATTGGTGTGCGTTCTCCACTGTTTAAAAAATAAAATAATTACTCACAGCAGTAATTTAGTTATATTATATAAAGTTATAGCATGGTTAGTTATCTAATATTTACTCCATGCTTCTTAAGCTGTTTTAACTTAAAAGTAAAATTTCAATACTATCTCTATCATGGCTAGAGAAAAAAATTCGCTCACACCAACCTAAGTTTCAACAGCATACCTACGGCCGATGGGTAGCCGGATATCAGTCGAAGAAAAATCGCGTTCGAATTGCCGGAGGTCTACATGGGCAAAGTTAACCTTGATCAAACGATATTATTTTTTCGCTTTCCAGTTGAAACTCATATTTCACTTAATATTTCTGGTAATTTTCCTCTCGAGC
Organism: Ceriagrion tenellum; assembly: GCA_963169105.1. Classification (NCBI taxonomy): domain Eukaryota; kingdom Metazoa; phylum Arthropoda; class Insecta; order Odonata; family Coenagrionidae; genus Ceriagrion; species Ceriagrion tenellum. The sequence continues at coordinate 134,075,311 of OY720632.1, read as the reverse complement.
GGAAATACTTCAATACCAAGGGATGACTGTTCTGGAACCGATGGTGACTAGGATAATTGGCATCTTGGAAAAATTCTTAAGATCACATGTTGTCTTGACGAATGCCCCCAACAAAATAAACGCAGGATAACAACACAGGAAATTGTGGAAGCTTGGAATTTGAATAAATCTTTCATGTCGAAGGTTTCTCGGTAATATTAACGTGGTAATGGCATTTCGCCCACAGTAAACCTTTAGTGTGTCAGAGGAAATCAAATTGATCTCTAAAATCACGACCCTAAGTAACCAGAGATGATAGATCAATTCACCTGAAAACGATAAAGTTGCCATCATTTTTGCTTACAAGCAATACTCGTTTCGGCAGCAGTAGTGCAGTAGTCCGATGGCATCTCATTATCATTCAATTTTCGCTTTTCCACAAGCAAGGCATTGTCCATGTCATTGTACCATACCAAGTACCTGTCTTTGTGCAATGGATAAAGGGTGTAACCAAAAGTAATATGAATTCTAATACTTATTCATCCATTTTACTATGAATTAGGTAGATGCTGGTGATGCTCATTATTTTAAAAAAATTCACCATCCATACAAATTATTTCAAACCAAGGAAGACTCTCCCTTTAGCTTCAGCATGAACTAAAAAAAAAGCAACTGGCCTCTGAACAAAATGAAAAATTCATATTTTCCCATGGATTGATCAAAGTTTGGAAATTCATTCAATTTCAATACATTCTCTAAATTTGAACCTTGTTATCGTTTTATAAATATTCCTTCTCTGAAGCAAGGGTAAGCACTTCCTCATGATTTATGGAAAATAAATAATTCAAAAGAGCTTTCAAAGCAACATTTTTCCAACGAATGATCGGGTTAATTACATATATCTCTCAACATTTATTTATATTTTTTAGAGAAAGGAAAATAAACTATGAAATCGATTCGGGAGAGCACGGACATTCAACTCTTAATATCGCTCGCAACGACAGAGAGATGAACATTAAAAGGCTCGGAAGCAAAGCGGTTTCCCGGAACGGTCCTCCAGATTTATACGCCCAAAAACAAGGTCCAAGCAGCCGTCTTTTCTGAACAAAAACAAAGCAAAATGGAAAAGGAAGTCGTGACTCGCTAAATCGCCTGCTCCATCTTTTTATTTCGAGAGACCCGCGGCCCTTCTCGAGAAGAACACGAGGAGAACTGGGGGTGTCCATTCAGAGCCAGAAGAGGAAAGAGTCCGACCGCATAATATTTACAAACAAAACCCTGTTTGAAGTGGAAAAAGCGCGATACTGCCTCTAAAACACGAAGAATAAGACGATGAAGACGGAAGAAAAGACTGCCGGCGAATAAAAAAATGAATAAAATATAAAACGTCGAAAAATGCCCTGGAGTGCGCCTCTTGACCGTCCAAGCTTTGAACGGTAAAATAAATATAAAAATAAAACAACTTCGCGGGAACAGAGAGAAAAGCCAGAAAATCCGAGGAGGCAAACAGCAAAATACGGGGAAAAAAGAGCAAAGGTCAGCGAGCAAGAGAAGCATAAGAGGGAAGATAATGGGGAGGGAAAGGAGGAGAATGCTGGTGTCATTAGAATGGCAGAAACTGCGTGAGAGAGAAAAAGTCATTATTTTCGATGGTGGTACGATTTTGGATGGTGGACCGGAAAGTAATGTTATTATTATAATTATTACGTGGGTAAACCGGCCTTACTTCAAGGCATATTCTGATCGTTCAGCCACTGTCTTCAAGAGCCTTATTTAGTGTCTCTGTTAACCAACAGCTTTTAAGCGATCTTAGTAAATGCATTGGAGATCACTTCCTGCGAAAGTCATCACAAAAATGCCATAACTATATCGTGAGTTGAGCAAACATAGAATCTTCAGATACAGGTAAAAATCTTGTGATTACCTTAACTTGTGATAAATCGCGGGGAACACACATATTAAACATATGCGGCACAGCATTAAAGAAACTAGGTTTTGTTAAGCGTATAATAGGAAGGTCCTCGGATGAAAAAGTAAAAAGTAAAAGAGAGATGCCACTTCGCTCTGGTTAGGCCACACCTCGAATACGCCGCGAGTATTTGGGACCCTGGACATCAAGATTTAACCAAAAAAATTAATTAAATACAAAGAAAAGCTGCAAGCTTCGTTTAAAACTACTACGAGCGAATATATAGGGTCTCAAAACCTTCAGAGGGATTAAGGTGGGAGCCCCAATAGGCTCGGAGGCTGCACGCTAGGCTTAGCTTGCTTGAGAAATTCAGAACTGGTGTGTATCAGAGTAGCACGGCGAATATTATCATGGCGCCTCACTACATCTCTAGGTCTGACAGAAGCGATAAAATAAGAGAGATACATTGCCGAACAGATAGGTACAAGAACTCCTTCTTTCCACGCACAATGAGCGACCACTATAAAAACTGAGCTCCGCTATATACCCTACCATAATTCACGTCACCATTTCACCTCCCAAAACCTTATCCCTTATATCTGTACACGGCTGGTGTCCTAACACCCCCTGCCACACGCCCATGCGGCGGCTCGCAGGGTAGTATGTAGATGTAGATGAAGCTATGACCATTTAACAAATGATCGGCAGTAAGCATTCATAATTAGAATTAGATTCTTCTAGCGGGTATAATAGGCAAACATATAAGCGAGTCAAAATCATCCGCATTTTTCCTTGGAGAACGCTTCAAAATACCAACCCAATTTCTTTTATTATCTCAGCAAACACCCCATCTCCCTTTTTCCTAACCCCGCTAACCCAATAGCCTCCCCTCTATCACGGCCTTCAGCAATCTTTCACCCTTAGCTACATCTTCCAACCAACCAATCAGTCCTCTCCTATTCTCCTACAGAAGTCTCCTCTCCTCAACCACAATACCAAGTACTTCCTCGTTAGTCTTCTCTTCCATCCATCACACCTCCATCTTATTCCACATTCCCATCTCAAACGCCTTCAGCCTACTCTCGTCCTCTTTTATCGAACTCCACGTTTCCGCCCAATAAAACGCCAAACTCCATACTGAAATCTTGGCCAATCTTTTCCTTACATCCTTAGAGAAAGTTCCCTTCATCAGCTCCTCCGTGTTGCGAAACAGTTCTTTCTACTTAACGTGGTTGGAGCGATTTCCGTTTTTGTACAGATTTGCATGAAACTTTTCGTACGCGTGCTCATTAGTAATGTTTATGGACAAAAGTGAAGAAAATGCATTCCCGATTTGATTAATTGGCAATTTAATGTTACGTCCACAAATATTCTACTGGCACTCGGAATATATTTCAAAACAATTCGATGACATATGTATAGATTTCCTTCTGAACGCGAAAACACGCGAATAATATTATTACAGCGATTTCCAATTAAAATTGATGTATCATGCCAAATTATAAATACAATTTTCACTTAAATTTCGAATTCCGCGCCGTAAACCAAAGCTATATCAATGCTTTAACAAAGACGAACATTTTTAAACACAATTCATGTACCATTTATGTTACAACATGTACGGTTATTTCCAACACATAAATTGATGTACTTAGGTGAAGTGTGGTCCAAGGTTTTTTTTAATTACTTGAAAAGTTATTAAACTGTGCACTCAAGCTCACGAATCGCTCTCCATCCACCTACCCAAGTATTACCCTGGTAATTGTATTGATCACTCAATTCTATGTAATTGGAAAAATGAGGGATAAACTACTAAAGAAACGGATGAGGACCGGGAGGAGTCCCTCTATCGGAAGAAGATGGCGCGCAAGCACGGCCGAGAAGATTCGGAGGAGACGACACGTTTGAGAATGGGAAAGGGTTTAGGTGGACAGGAAGAGTTTGGCGGAACGGGGTGCGCTCGAGTGGAGACGAGGGGAGGACGAAGAGGGAAAAGAACCCTTACTGCAAGGGATTGAGAACACTGAGGTAGACGGGAAAGGGAGACAGGCCGAACAGGCGGGTGGCTGTAAACTGTCGCCCAGAATGAGATGAGTTTATAGGGGGTCGAGGAAAAAGGTAAGCGAAGGTATTACTACAGCTGAAAACATGGAAAAGCACTGTACAGATGAAGACGATGTGGACTAAGCACGAAGAATATGAGTAATTTGAAATCCCCTCCTGAATTGATGAATGTCGACGTTAATCATTGTAAAGCACCAAGATCAGTCAAGATGTCCGAGAACACGAAGAATTACCGGGTGTTTCAAAATGACTCAAACAGTTCTTGTTTTGCTTACAAGTGTTCAACGTGAGCACCATTCGTCACATGGCACACGTCCAGTCGTTAGGCGAGTTCTTCCCATACCTTGATCAGTGTCTGGAGTAATTGATGCAGCAACTGATTCAATCCTGTGCCTTTAGTCGGGTAGGTCAGCTGGTAGCGGAGGCACAAAAACATGATCCTTTAAGAACCCCCAAAAGATAAAAATCGCATGGTGTCAGATCGGGTGAACGTGGAGGCTGCGCGAAACTAGCCCTGTCATCCGACCCTTGGCGGCCAATCCAGCGGTTGAGTACAACGTCGTTTAACCAATCGCGAACTGAATTATGCCAGTGAGGCGGAGTACCATCTTGTTACCAAATTTAGTTCTCTGGTTCATCATCTTCCAGTTAAAGAAAGAGTCATTGTTGTAGCGCATCAAGATTAATTATAATTCCAATGGCATAAATACTACAAAGCCTCAAAACCCCGGTAATCATTTTGAAACACCCTGAATATTCAGATAAATCAAAAGTGACTGCAGAATTTCCAACGCATCGCGATACAAAAATCGTAATCAACCACGACTTACGCATGAAGTTCTATAAATATTACCGTTATAATGGTTAATATCGGCTAAACAGAGGAATTCCTGGTATTAGCCATGCAAACTAGAGTTTGGATATTGTTTCTCACAGAAATAAATACCAACCTCCTTCCCAATAAAAAAAAACGATATCCGACACGATATCTTTCTTCATGTCGCCTTTAAATCTATTGCTATTAGCTCCTCTGCCCTGATTACCTAACATTCTGCGAAGCAATATCGTACACGTCTATCCTCTTTAAATTGTACCCCACCAATTTTGCCCGCAAAAGTAGGATTTACTCCAAGTATTTCTTTCCTTTCCATAAAATTCCTTCGCATACTTTTTCCTTGGCCCATATTATTTTCTTTTAATTTTCCATACTACACACATGTGCCTCCCAGGAGTGTTTCTTATGTTTCATAAATTCTAATTTATTTTCGGCCACCCCCAAAATTTGTGCCATTAGGTTAGAAAATGAAGTACGTAAAATATTATTGCAATTAGAAAAGGGAAGATGAGCTGCAGCGCAACTAAAGTTATGAAATGTTCACATTTCTTCATGTTTTCCGACCGTTCCTGGCAATTACAGAGCACTCAACGTTTATAATTGCTTTTCTGTTATTACTAACGACTCATCATACATTTCACATGTTTCATCCCCAATATTTTAAATTTCTGCCGATTAGTTTCCAAAGGTAAGCTCCGAGAGTGAGCAATAACCACACTTGTCGCAAGGCGTTCTCGCGTCCACTCTGGAATCTACCAAGCCCGCTGCCACGCATTACGTTCAGCGTCGCAGTATTTATTAAGGAAATTGAACGTTTAATTTGTTTTTGACCGACTTAACAAAGATAAGTTAGCGAAGGTAATGAGATCCACTTATGCCGTACGTGATGCGACTTTGGTCTCACATAACTCAGAAATTCAACGACAAGAGATGATGGATAAACAATGTATAAACGTAAATTTCTCTAAAATAAATCCTATATACCCCACATAAATATTTCTATAAATGAAATATTTAAATTGTTTTCCATAAATTTCCTAGTGACTCGTTCGATATTTTTCAAATTTAAAACAATCGAAGTTTAATCTTTGCTTTGAAACTCCCACTATTCAAATCATTTGCAACTATTCAAAATCAAGATAATATCGTGATAAAAACATGTATCGAATTCTCGCAATACTATACGCGATCATGACCATATTAATTCCTCCCTGTGAAACCGTAACTAATTAGTCCAGAGAATACTGTGATCAAACATTTCTTGTAATAAAATAAACAAGGAAAAAATCGGCTTACTTTGCAGCCGGATGAGAAAAAAAGCCAATCCCTTACCCTTAGGGAGAGGAGAGTGAGGAGTTACAAATCCCGACAAACCCGAGACATGAGGGGCAAGCAGGGGACCGATGCGATCCCCGGGTTGACGATAGGGAGAAGCCACGGGGAGAAGGAAATGCTGAAGAAAATAAGGGAGAGAAGGAAAGACGGCGAGGGAAGCGGAGGAGTGAGACTTGACCCTCACCTTTCTTCTCCCTCCTCTCTTGCCCATGATCACCCCAATCCTTTCTTTATCCCTCGGACTCCCCACCCTCTCCCCCAACAGCCCCCAGAATTTCACGTCCTGCGTTGTCTTTTCGTCGTCCCCTTGTCCGCCTCAATATCGACGAGAAGCAACCAACGTTCTGTCTCCCTCTTTCTCTCTACACCTTTTTTTTATCTCCCACCCCATTCCCGCCGCGATCCCTTCAATCCAGGACAATCTCCGGACGCTCGTCTCCTTCATCCGTCTACTCCTCCTCCTCCTCCCCCGGCCCTTCTCCTCCATTGGCCGACGTCTTACCCGACGAAAGCCGTCGCATCCCACACGGGACGCGACCCCCATGCCTATCCATCGGTCCTCTGGCCAACGTCGTCCGAGATAAGGTGACCTTTCCTTATATATACATATATATATATATATTCTTTCCCTTATATTAGCACCAATACGGTCCTATCGTGGCTCGGGCATTCCGGTGACGTACTCACCCGTCCAGTCCGCCACAACGAAGGCATTCAATAGTACTCCCGGTCTTGAGGAAGAAAGACATTTCTCCTTGGAACTGAGACAAGTTGGGAGGAAGAGGGTATAGTAGCTACAAGTTCGAACACCCCTCTGTGAACAATGGGAAAGGTGAATAATGGGTAGTAAGATGCTGCCTGCTCACCGCTATAATTCACATCTATCAAATAATGAAATCACTGTTATTAAGACTGAAGTTACTTGCTCCCAATAACAAGATCAAGGTGACATAAAATGAAGAATACAGATTCAGCTGCAATTAAACAATTCATGGATCAAAATTCCATCTTTGAATTTGAATTAGTATTTAGGCGGGAAACCACCGGATTAAACCGTTTTCCCCGGGACGGTATCAAACCAAGAGTCTTCAGCTTCCCAAGCAGATGGGCAGATCACGGAGTATACCGTCTCTGTATAGCTAACCGTACTTAGCGACAATCTAAACATCTTTTATTATTAATTAAACAGAGGCGGGATTAAAATGTGTGACGTGTTATTTAAGCAAGCAGGCGCTGACATGTAACCGTTCCGTAACCGTTCATTATCCGCTGCAACAACTCAATTAGAACGCACCAAAATCTTCCGTCCGGCAAACCCAACGTTTGGTATATGTGTCCCATTTACAGAAACACTCGGGACGAGAGGTCAGAACAGCTAAACGATTCGATTATGATTAAAAGTCAAGGGATATTGTCGAGGCATAAGAATAATTGAATGAAGGAAGTAAAGCAACTCGGCACAGACCACTGACGGTTTTTTAAAGACAGTCTCCAACGGTATCATTTATACTTATCAAGATCATTCATTGGATTCACAGGAATCACAGTTTGAAATCAAGAAGAGGATAGTTTCATTTTCAAAATTTAGTTGAGTATTACTTTTTATTGTTCCTTGCGTGCATTTTCATTTATGCCGATCGCCTTTTCACCATTTAAATATTAACAACAAACGTATAAAACAGCACTTCAACTGATTTAGACATCGTAAGTAGTGTTCCTACTGCGCTTACATCCAATTGCAAAAAACTCTACGGTTGCATGTTCAAATTCTTTACATTTTTATTTCCGCCTTTGTCCACAAGATATAGCGCAAATACAAAAAACCATCTCAAAGAAAACAACAAATACTATAATCTCTGATGTGAGCCGTAACCTTTTCTGTCTTAGATAATCTTTGGCAAGCGTCAGATTGAAATGTAGTGGGTACGATAGTATGGTTGGCCCGGCATTAAAGTTACTAGCATAAAATACGATTTAAACGAAGAATTGATTATTAATAATACAAAATGTTTTCGATTATAATGTAGATAAAGATAATTTTAAGGAATGAGCAATATTGATAACAATATATTAAACTTCGTCCATCTAAGAATTATGCAATTAAGAAATGCACTCCTCTTTTTTTCTCCCCCACTTTTGCATACGGGAAAATAATCATTAAGGACAAGAGAAAATTCCACTACCGCATAACTCAATTCTCATTTTACCATACTTCTTCATATTTCTGTCATTTTTCTAGCCCTTGAGAATTACTGAAGCTATACTTCAGGTAGATGAGACTGTTACTGGTCGGTGCATGTCGTTAAAACCAAAGTGGTTACGTTTCATTGACGTCTCCTGGCTCCGTTTCATGAAGTTCCGCATAACACCGCTGAGATTTCTCGTGGATTCTCAGCCAAGCAAATGACCTTTGAAAGCAATAAGATTCCCATATCCTCTACCATCTCCACTTCAACGCCAATGGAAGGTAAGGGAAGCATTCTCAGACGATAATTTCCTTGAACAGTTGCTTGACGCTGCGCTTTTATGACTAAATAAAGCTATTGGACGGCACGTGTTGCATTGCGTAGCAAAATATAACACGAGAAATCGAAAACTTTTGAGCTTAAAATCGCATCAAAATGATGAGTTACCTGGTAACTGGGATGCTGGTAGAATTAAATGATGTGATTAATGGAAGACTTTCATCCACAGTAGCTAATTTAATCATTTCCACAGAGAGATTGACTAATTGGCGCAATAGAGAGGCGATTCCCCAAGACTAAACGTGCATATTTCAACTTATTCAAACCAAACTTCAAAATTCAAATGTCTTCCGAAAGCTCCAAGAAAAAAATCATCCAAAACTATAGATAATGCCCAGTATACTATTTTCCAAAATCAAGTTCGGCATAATTCAGCGTGTCAGCGAATCAGGTGGTAAATTACCGCTTCCAAATTGCTAATAGTATGCCTATTCCGCTCCTAAATTTAAGCTAGCCCCACCAGTTACAAATGAAAAATAGAATATGTTGCCATTTCCGGCCGTCCAAGCTATTCGTAATTGCCATTAACTGGTAGGTATGTCTTGGGAATGTATAATACGAGACCATAATATCTGAACCCACTTCAGCAGGTTTGCAAAATAGTGGAGAATTGACATGATGCAGCATCTAATCACCATAACTCGGAAGGTGCATTTCCACATTTCCATACGAGCACTTCAGGAATATACACGGTAGTTCACTTTGAAAAATTCCACCACATTTCCCACTTAAGCGATGCATTCTCGATTCATGACTGCACGCAGTGTTACCACACAGTGATTAATGCAATCACGACTTCGGACTTCACTGCTCGCCTACCGAAACATTAAACACTCCGTGTTCGAGTTCTACCGAGATAAGATTATGCGCCAACCTCGTGAAATGGAAGTTCCTCAGCAAAATGGGTCCAAAACACTACATTCGCCATTAGGTTAGCGACAGGGAAACTGCTTTTGAAATCGACGCATCTTACGACTCCAATGTTAGAAAGGACTCTTCCTCCATGCGCGTGTCCTACCCACCACAACATTTTGCGAAAAAAAGTGGCAAAACCAAAAAGAAATTAAAATATACTGATATTCGAATTCTTAAAGGCTAGGAAATATTGCATAACATTCCTTTCCCCCTGGTTTTCCCAAAAAATGCAACTATTTAATCTTTGATTACACTCGACCGTAACATAACTCATTATCCACTAAACCCTCATACTTTTCTTACGGAGCCGGACGTCGCCACTTTTCCTCCGCAGCTGATATTGCGGAACGAAATAGAAAATTTAAACGTCATTTGAATGTAATTGGCTAAGACAATTCAACGACGAAACGCCTCTCTACCGAATGATATTGACAAACGTGAGAGGTCGCAAGTTCGAACCCCGCCTCGGGCGCAACGTTGTAGTCTATCTGGGATTAATATTTTGTGTACACTATACGACGTCATCTCTGCGGCCAACTTAAGAAAATCGAGTCTGCGCCTATTACCACAGTTCAAACAGCGTTTCCTTTCCGTGAGCTAAAAGAAACCTGATTTTCGCAAATACTCAGCCGGTTTAATTCTTTGATCACGCGTAGCGAAGACTTTCACTCTCTAGAAACGGAAAGCGAATACACTGGTAGAGATTGTGCGGGGGAGATTAAGGCGGCGTTTAACATTCCGCGTCGGTTCTTCATCGTCGTTTCGAAGTCAACCGCGCGTCCTACACTCGTCCATCGGCGCAGACAGAGCCCCCCCCCCCTTCTCCTCTCCCCTACCGCCCTTAACCGCCCCACCTCCTCCCTCCCACTCCCTCACCACCGCTTCTCAAGAGATGCAATTTCACTCGCACGAGCGGAACGACATCGGAGGGAAAAGCGGGAAAGAGGAGGAGGATATATGGCACGAGAGAATGAGGAAGCTTCGTAAAGGAACGAAGATTTTATCTTCAAATGTCACAAGCATACCACAATAACGAGGATGAGAATCAGTACCACACCGTCGGCTAAATTTGTTCATAACACCTTACTAAATACCATACTAGGTACGGACTAAGTACGCCATACTAAGTACGGAATTAAGCCATGGAAAACAATAATTTGACTTAACTGGGAATCCAATTGCGACCTCCCGGTTGCCGGGTAGGTATACCAGCCAATCACACCACCAAGCGTTAAAAATAAAGGGCGAATATCCGCGGTGGGGTAACCGCAACTGACTATCACACTTCATCTGCAATCGGAAGATCGTGTGCCGAGTCCCATGCAACTAAAATGATTTTTTTAATGGCCAATACCCTCTTATGGGTGTCGTATTTTTTTTAAGTCGAAAGATGACTGCAAGCCAAATCATTCGTGTGATTTTCTCAATGAATGCGTTGCAAAACGTAGACTCCATCTGTGAATTAAGGCATACTACGGTCGAATGGATCATGAAGATAAAATTAAGAAATCACCAGACACTCGAACATAGATGTTCAAAACATTTTTTTCACAAAAGAACAGACACTGAATAACAGATACGAAGTCTTAACACTTTTCGGGCTAGGCTTTAAATTGAAGCACCTATCAGAAAAACTGAGGATTTTCCACACTTTCCTGGATGGTGAAAGAAGACTCCTTTCGATTTGTTTAATGAACTTTTATTTACAATTATAATTTATTTCGGGACATTTTGGCCATAGTTATGTCTACCAGAAATACTGCAGCCATACCTATAAGTCCAGCTGCCGTTCAATAAGGATATTCTATGGATATCCTAGTATGTCTATCGCCCTTCTCATAAAAAATATGAGGACATACCATTACGTCCATAGCACTCAAAAGGTTAATAAATAGATTAACCAATAGTCAGCCAAAATTGTAAAGAAGCTGCATGAATTTTCTTTATTTTAATGCTAACCAGTACCTATCGTATGCCTTGCATACTTAGGGCATTATCGATATTCTAGTATCCTTAAGTCTGCACATACATAAGCGCAATGAACTGACTAAAATTTTGATAGCGTTTTTTGTAATGCATGCTTTGGTAAAATAGAAGTTTACCTCACACCCTCGTGGTAGCTTCCATGGTAATGCAGAGTAGATGCAGACGCAGGCATCGGTCGTGTCAAGCGAAAGTCAAGTCCTCATCTTCGCCCGATGGTCCGTGGGGGGCCTCCGGGGTTGTGTATATGCCGCGCATCCATCACCGCAAATAACAGGACTCATCTAAAGCGCGGGGTAATTGAACCAAGGGATGGATACCGAGCCGGCAAAACCCCCGCAATCATTAACCACGTCTGCCATCCAGTTAATCTCCCGCGTCGACGCCGTTCGTCAAAACACAGATGATAAAGGCCTCGCTCTCTTCTTCCCCCCACCTACGCCCTCCCGCGCTGCGCTGTTTGTGTTGGAGGTGCCTTAACGGAGCGGGAGAGGAGAGCTCTCTCATCATTTAAAAAATGGGAAAAAAATAAACTCTATATATTCCATCCGCACGACCTGATGTGAATAAAGACTCCCTTTTATTATTGCCTTCCCCTTATAATCTCTTCTTCTCTCTATTCCGTTCCCTTCCACAACCCACTCCCTCTTCATGGCTATACACGCAATAGCTTATTCCTCCTTCTGCCACTCACACCCACATCAATCCCGCTCCCTTTCGGTCGCACAATCAGTTCCCCTTTCACGAAACGGCTACACCGCCGCACACTTTCACCTCGAACAGTCGGTAAACTCTTTCAACTCCTCCTGGACCCCAAACAAACATCCCTATCTGCGACTATGCGATATTGCGATGCATCGATTAAGATGCGTGATATTAATGATCCAAAGGGGTTTCGTGTTTAAGTGGGTTAACTCCATCGCTGTGAGTTTTGTGGAAAACGCGTTTAAAGTTCCGTACAGGCTTACTTCCCGTGGATAAGCTGTTTTGAGCTGGGTTGTTCGATTCGATACATCCGTAGCTCCATCGATATGGGTCTTTGCAATCATTTCCATCACACGGCCACCATTAATGTATTTAAAAAGCTTATACTGGCAAAGCACACCAGAGGAAATGTGCAATTGTGTGGCGCAAGTCTACCTTTCGAATACAAATGCACTGCAAAATCAACAAAAACGTTGAAACACCTATGTTATGCTCAGAGGAATTATACCAAACTAAGCAAAATGAGCATAATGGCAGAGTAGTTCACGTTGGAAGGATCCGTTCACGCCTCTATCAAAGGAAGAATACTATCGATATTGAACGACCTTGGTTTTCACTGCCCTGGAGTGCAGCTTCTTTGCAGAGGCAAAAGTTAGAACTTCGGACTTGGCTGTCTCTCTCGCTAAAAGAATATACCACCACAGATATCCAATATATTTTTAGATAAGAAATGGAAAACATGGAATTGGTCCTTTTTTTTAAGATGAGCCCTCCGTATGTCTTGTGATGTTGAGCCACCAAGTAATGCGTCGGAAAGCTTTGTGTTATGATAGGGCCATGGGTTATGAAGTATAAAGTAGTATGATGATAATGTATCGAGGAGGAGCTGTATAAAAATTATTAATGAGGACTCGACAGATACCCACAAAAATATTCAATTTTTTCACAAATTTGTGTTATAAACTACAGCCTCATCCTCCTTCACTATCCGCCTGTAAATTCAAAAATAAGAGTTAAATTGGGAATATAAATGCCTAAAGATAAAATATTGTATTAGAAATTGCCTATTTAGCTGTTATTATGCGAGATTTTTGGTAATTTACAATAATTGGCTAAACAACACGATGCACACAATACTGTGTTAGCGTATAATTTATGATTCATACAATTCAGTGACTTTCAACTCATTCTAATGAACAATCATATTCTACCAAAAAATTCGCGTAATTACACTTTTTCCGTAAACTCCGACTGATATCGACGAGATGTATTCGAATCAATTACTTGGGCGACCAGAATAATCATGCGATGAGAAGCGATATTTGTTATCTCGTGCGATGAGATGACTTCGTAAGCTGTGATACGCTGTATGATTCGAAACGCGGCATCCGATGCAAAAACACCTAGGCGAGGCGAAATTTACTTCGCAATGCGATAACTTGATGTGATTGCAGTGCAGCCCTATCAGCGACCTACCTGCATTATCCTCACTCACGCCCCCCCCCCCTCTCCCCTCTCAGCCCCGGCGAGTCTTCCCTCTCCCTCTGACTTTGCCGGCGTGCAAAATACTCGAAAAAATAAATAAATAAAACCTTTCCCTCCTCGCGTCTGTTGACCTTTTCCATTTGTGGAGCGCTCGCCTCCTGAACCGACCGATTCAGCGTTCGGGATTGAAGCTCTGCAAGAGAGACTCTTCCCATCCCCATTCGTTGCACGGAGTAATTGCTTCGAGCCTCGCTAAGCGAGAAAGAAATGCCGTCGCTAATGATGTCGCCCGCTAGATGGCGAGGAAAGGGATGGATGGATGCGGAGGCTGTGGTCCAGTCCACGAAGGGTTTAGGGAACTTCGAAAACGTGTATTTTAGTAGGTGCTCGTACCATTGCTTGCGAGGTCACATTGTTCAGACACGTTCATATTTGAGGCGTTTACGAGGTGCCACTCGATTACTGACTGTATTATCTTATTAGGAGAGTGTTTTGGGCACAACCTTGTGGATGTGCTCTACCACCAGAACTGTAAAGAAATGCAGTAAATTTCCACACATTTTTTTATCTTGTTATGACTGATTTTTTCTTCGCATTTTTAATCGCCCAAGTACAATCCTTGTTAGTTTTCGTTCCTTCTGTGCGCAACAATCATTTATAACAGAAGCAAATACTGAGACAAAGGTGAGTTGTTAGTATTGATAGGGTTAATACACATCGATCATGTATTTACCGCTGAAGTTCCCTAGTCACACTGAGAGAATTATTACACATGGGTCATAATTTAGCGCTAAAGTTCCCAAGTCACCTTGCTAATGACACTTAATGAAGAAAAAATGAGTCTAAAATTTATAAAGTGAATACGGTTTAATGTGAGAAGTACATGCAGTAAAGACTTGATTGAAACGATGATTGTTGTCAAAAGTAGTATGAACATTTGTAACTGTGTTTTTGTCTAATTCTAATTTTATTGACTAAGCTAAGGAATAAAAACCCAAGTTTAACGCATTGAAAATCAGTAATACTCTGATACGACCTGATAAAATAATTTTGCTATTTTTCCTCCCGTTTCCCTCACGTGAGCCAGAAATGAAGAGTAAAAACAGCGTAACCAAGAAAAATTGCCTGCAAAGCGGATTTTCTAATGTTCTCTTTAAATCAGAATGGCCTCCTTTTCTTGTCCGAAGATAAAACTTTTATTTAGGCCAGAATGGACCATGTGCAGAATTTGCCGAATGTGCAGAATGGACTATGTACAGAATAGGTGGTGCAGATCCCTATTAGTTGCTGTTTACATTGAAAACTGAATGCCTTAGCAAACAATTCGCCGAAATGTTTAGAATTTCTGCAAAGGGACTTGCAGAACCATTTGCAACCTGCAATATACGTCAAAATTCAATTACTTCAAGTGACATGGGCAATTAGTAACTTTCCCTTATACACCCACCTTAAGAAAATGGTGGATGCTGGCAAATATCAATGAAATGTCAAATGGAAGAATTAATTCGGCCTATCTGGATAGGTTCATTCTACGCTGAGGAGAAATCGCTCCTCTCCGGGGATGTATGTAGCCCATCCATGGTGTGAGGTTGGGAGAGAACAGCGATCTCGAAGCGGCGGAACGAAATTGAATGTGACTGCGAGGCCCAATGGACCGGAACCGTGTCAGGCGCGGTGTTTTTTTCGACGGCCGCGAACCGCAACCTGGAAAATCTTTGACGCGACAGGGAAAGATGATAGGCACACATACACACATCGTATTCTCATCGCCATCATCATCATCATCGAACGATCTTCGCCAAAACGATTCGAAGTAAAGGGGACAAGATCGCGTGGTGATTCACAAGCGGAGTGATGCGTTGAAACAAGCGGAAATCGACCGAAAACACGGTCAGCGCCGCAATCTGCGACCCGAAAGGTGGTTTCTAGGCGATGGGAGTGCAGGTCACGCGGTGGGTGCATCCCGAGGATCACACCGTGTGAAAATCGCACGTACGGGATACGGAGACAAGTTCCTCTCCCTCGGTGAGCTTTGGTTTCCCGAGAAACTCATGATGTCCGTAAAAATCTCGCTGCTTGGCTGCAGGTGGTTGAATCAATTTCCCTTTATGTACAGATTTTCGTGAAACTTTTCACACGTGTACTCATTAGTAATATGCAGAGAAAAAAGCGAAAAAATTGCTTCTAACCGCTATAGTTCTTGGCAAATAAATATTGCTATTTAAATACGAAGCCTCATCATACTTGAAAAGTTTTTCGAAGTAATTCTATTGATATAGGCACAGGTTTTCTCCATAACGCAAAAAAATACCTATTATATTTTTCTAATGGTTCTTATCACATATCAAGGATTCATACTGACTAAAAAAACTCGTATTTACTCATGCTTGGCGCTTGAATTCCGAATTCTGCGCCGTAAACCAGAGTCATAACAATGATACACGTATAAATAGACGCGCTTAAGCAAAATGAGGCCCAAGAATTGTTTTTGGACTAACGTAGGTACTTGAAAAGTTATTAAAATGTGCACTCGACAACTCACGATTCGCGCAGCAACCTCTTTATGGATATTCCGTTCAAGATCATTACCGGGAGTTGAACTAGAGGACCTCTAGTCCGCAAACAAAATTACCTCCCCGTAGACACCACATTTTCATTTTCTGTTGACATCCCATTACCAAATATCGATTGGTATGATTGGCTAAAGTTCAACAATTTTCTCTTTTCAAGGTAAAATCTTTCACATCCAGATTGCAACCCTGTTTTTGCACGGGCACGCAATTGCGATCTGACGTATGTATGAAAGTGCATTTCTAACCGTAAAGCAGTGAATTGCAGGAACTTATGCAAGAATGCATGCGGGCGAGATGGTAAAACAGCCCTTGCTTTAATGCAGTAATTATTGTACGACAGATTGAGAGACAAATGCAGCTCCAAATTGTGCTATTTCGTGCCCCATGTACCACGGGCTTAACAGTTGGTCAGAATGTATTATTCCCAATTGATAAACCTCATTAGGCCTACGTTTCTAAGACCCTCTCTCCGGCTTCACTTGATGGAACTTCTTACTTCAACTAAGAGAAATGAATTTAAATTTTTAACGTGGAAATATCTTAACTTTAGTTTGGCTTGGCACCTTCTTGTGTGAATTTTATCGGAATATAGTCAACATAGAATCGTTCGAAAGTCCATTGGATCGTTCAAAATATCAGAGAGAGAAATATCCGATATCAAATATCAAAGAGCCAGAACACCGAGTGTTCCACATGTTCCAAAAACATCCATAAAAAGACTGTTTCTCATGCTAAATTTGCAACAGTTACTAGTATCTATTGCCTCCATCACTATTCTAGGCTGTTAAAGTCCGTCTTCATAAAAAATTCATCTCAAAAGGTCAATGAGAAACCACTGAAACCTAACAAAATACAAGAGTATTAGCCTAAAATACAAGAGTGGTAAACAAAAAACAGGAGTACTAATCTAACTACTAAAGATTTATGACGGAGAAGAATTCATCCATTATTTAACCAAAAATTAGAGAAAAAATGAAAAATTTACTAAATTTAATCATTTTAGTTCACAGTGAGTGAAGCACAAGTGTTGAACGATAATTCTGCCAAGTACACAAGTATTTTTCATTAAATTATGCATGAAAATATACTTTTAGATAACAGGTTAACACGATAACTAAGTATTTATCCAGCAAATCATCCCTTGAGTTTCGTTCTGCAGTGAAAACATTGGGTGAAATAGGATAGATCACATTCATTTTTCATTAGATGAATCGGACGGCGGCATTTCCAGCCATCCGTGAAAACGATGAAAAGCACGATAGGAGAAATCGCTTTCTGCGTGAGAGAGCGTCCCATGCGAGTAAAATCCGCAGCCAGATTTGATCGTCTATAGACCCAATCGGAATGTCATTTCCGTCGGATAGGGTTATCAAAAATGAACAAGAGCGCACCAAAATTGCACACCACGCCGTTTTGCAAAAAAGGTCATTTGCCCCAATTCGATGTGTGGTTTATTTTTCAAACTTCCGTGAATAATAATAATAATAATAAAAACGACGTGCAGCATTGCGACACAGAAATCAAGCCAAAGGTTTTTTTTATTTCTTTCGTTTTTTTTGGAAGTGAGACTCAGAGAATAAATATATATCCACGAAACTTTGATTGAGCCTTCGGGAAAAGAGGTCGTCCTTTTTTCACCCAAAATCGTTCAGGCTTAGGAAATTTAAAGAAAAAATGATATGGAGGAAAATAGATATTGATATACACGATCGAGCAAAGGAACCGTTTCATAAATGAACTGTAATTCTTCCCTCTCGTATGGAACAACGTACTCGCAACGACGGGTAATAATTTCCTTCCGAAAAATTTTCAATTACAACTACAACGCCGGGAACCAATTTTCTTCCTGAGTCCCACTGGAAAAAGAACAAACTTGATTTGCAAAGGAAGTCAAAACAGCTGAAGGAGAAAATGAAAAATGACGGTGGAAACAGGGTTGAAGGAATTTATCTGGTACAACGACGTGGCACCCAATAAGCTAAGCGTACCGGCATCTTAAGGACACCAAACATTTTGGGTCCATCTGCATCAGCATCTTCACTTCGAGCCATCAACTGAGTTTGAAGGGAAAAAACACATTTTCATGCTAATCTACACACTACCAACTGCGGAATGTGGCCGGGATCGCCAAGACACCTATCATTACATAGGAGATAATAGGGAAAAAAGAAATGGGAGAGGCTGAAAATATTGTTCTTTCAGGTTATTGCCTGGTTCAATTTTTCTTGAGGTCATTGATCTTACATATGACGAAAAAAATCTCCCACCTATCTGCAAGACTAGCTTTTCCCTCCTTTCGCTCTTTCCCGCTCTTGTCAGCTCCACATATGTAGTTAGGTTGAGAAAGAATATCTTTACCGTCAACTTTGAGTTAGTTCAATTGATCAAAACTTTTGTTGCATAATATGTATTATTCACATAAATAGTTTTTACAGTGTTAAAAATAATTCTGACAGCATTTGAGACCCCAGAGAATCAAGAACCACTCCGTTTTATCACTGCAATACTTTCTGCTCAATATAAGGAGTTTCATCGTGAATGACAAGTGTGTGTACGTAGATCCTTCATGCATTTAAACGTAGTACGGTTGATATTCCACGACTTTGATGAGGTAACAACTTGTGCGAGATAGAAAGTATCATATTGATCAATAATTTAAGTAAAAGCTGTTAGTTTCTATCTCCCTTATTTTTAATGGGAGTTCGAATTTAAAAATGCAGTGGCGGAACTTATAATCACGTCTGGATCACAGAATTCTCAGTGACTTATCAAGCGCAACCACGTCTCCTACACTACAGTATTGACAGGAGACGAGAACATCTAATTTGCCCAAACCCCGGATTCATAGGTTTTTCTTCAAGTTCAATTCAGCTTGGTTGGTTGGTGGTGGAACTGGCTAACACGTTGCACCGGTTGTAGAGGGATAGAGGTTCGATTCCCGGCCAAGTAAGAAGTTGTTTTCATGGAGAATTCCATCCCTATCGTATGAATCAGCAACCTATGGTACGTTTATCCCTTAGGCGTACTAACTTACTCGTCCATTGGTACGCGAAAATCTATGAAAAATTGATGAAGGCTCGTAGACTTTCCCGGTGGATGATATTAAGGAAGATATCTCGAAAATAGCACCGGGTTTCTGTTCTTATATGCTTCGGCTCTGCCGCCATTTTTCTCATTAAGGAATATTTCTAGGTAATTGCCGAGTTAGACCTCCCATGGCTGACATTTAGACGGAAAGCCAAACCCGGCTATTACCAAGAAATCTTCCATAATATGCAAAATGGTGGCAGAGCTTAAGCATATTACCTTCCAGTGATGGGTACAGTTGATAGGGTACCAAGGTATGCCAAGGGTGAATGAGTTAGCTGGGGGTACAAAAATCGAAAAAGGTTGGGAACTGCAGATGCACCCGTGTGCGTGACAGCGTTTCATGCCATTACCGCATTCCGCAGTGGCTTGGAAATCACGTCAGAGTAGAATAAAACTTGTATCCCTTTCGTAGAAATATGAATCTCACACGTTCTATTCGTTTTCGGACAAACTTCCATCCTAGTTCATCAAAGACCAGAAAATAATTTCATAGGGGAAGGAGGGATAAGCAGGAGGATGAGACAGAGGAAAGGGAAGAGTCCGTTCCGACACTCCGCTCTTGTGTGGCACTCTCATCCAGTAGAGCGACTCCGCATCCCGCAGACTTTCCATCACTTTCACGCCAGAATTTCACAAAATGCACCGCCCTCCCCGTTAATACATCCACGTCTTCGGTGTCTTCTTGAATGAGTGGTCACAATACGTCCCCTCACTTTCCCTGTATCCGCGGAATATGCCACATTTCTCCGGCCACAACTTTCCTCCGTCCTCGAGGGAAGAGAATGAGGATGAGGGCCGGCTGGCTTGAATGAGTTTAGCGGAACTGATGACTGCAACTAGCAATCCGTGACTAACTCGGACTCGGGATGGTCATGGAACAAAGAATTCCCCATATGACAAGAAAAAATTTTATACGCAGCGCAAGGCATTGTTTGAGATAATATCCCTGCATTTTTTTCCAGAGAAGCGAGCCATGTTGCTCCCATTTCCAATTTCTTAATCAAGTCCTGAGGCCTAGAAACAACGTTTACCATTCACCCAAATTAATAAAAGCAAGGAAAATTAGCCTTAATAAATTTATGCATGTGTGTCAGAACTCAGAGGAAAAATTAAACATTCAGAGACGATTTCATCGCGCAAAGGTCAAAACGACGTTAACAGTAATCCAAAAAAAAAAACAGGCAGAGCACAGCGTTAAATTTTACCTCTACGTATATATCTGTTCACGTACAGTTAATTTCCTATGCAGTATACGATCGATATTCACGGAGAAAACAATTCACTTTCGTCTACCTCGGATTCCTTTTATGTATCCCATCCCTATTCATGGTTGATTTCCCAGTATCATCTGCTACACGCCCATTGCGGCCGCTCGCAGGTTAGTATGTATTAAGACGTCAGAAGGCAAAAGAAAATTCGACTACTCAGCAAAAAAACTCCGTGGCTAGCCCCGGATAGCTTTAAAAAAATTCGTCAAAAAAATTTCAGTCCAAAGGCATAAATACTGTAGTTTACCACAGTCAAGCATATTGTCATATTCCAACTCCATGAAATTAAAAACAATTGAGGTAGTTTGAGCGAGATAGTTCCCTAGTCATAACGAAGACCATGTTGGACTTATACATTTCAATTTCATCATCACATCATATAATGCAATAATGCACTTCTTATGAATTCAATTGTTAGTAATTAAATGAAAATATCAATTTAAGTCTTTAACTTGAATCATTTTTTTCTCGCGGTACGCTTAAAACTCCTTCAAATGGTAGGTTTTTGTGATCCAGAAAAAATTACTGCGGTAACAATAAGAATTATTTTAAACAATAGTTTAGAAAACATTCAGAATACACACAATTGTTTTTTTACGATATCTAAATGTTAGAAATTCCTCATTTTTAAAATAGTCTCTCTCTGTAGTGCATACACGTACCATTTTCCATGTAAAATGGCTGGTATTTTTTGTCAAAAATCTCGAAAAGTAGTTGGGTAAGGAGGTGATATTTTGGCATTTTTGTAAAGGTGGAATATTTTCCTTTAAAAGGAGGTCAAATTCATCAATTTCTAGGTGAAATGGTATTTCGTTCAAACTACCTTAAGCCTGACGCTCATTTGTGTTCCCTTCGATGCATGTTATAGTTTGGCATTTGGCATTCTCGCATGCTTTCTCATATCAACTACGCATCACGAAACAGGAAGGGAAATGCACGCGCTACCTCAATATGCACGTCGGATCGTAAAAGTCAAATCTTTGAAACTCGTTTTTATTGACCTACTTCCGGTGAGCCGAAGAGAGATGATACCTTCCAGTGAGCTATTCAAGGTCGCTTATCTCGATTTTCGCATGTTCGTGCAATTCAAATTTTGAGCACAATTTCTAGTATGCGTCTACTACGCGTTTTAAAAGAATAAATAGCTACCGAATTATTGAAAATTTCCTCCTTCGTTCGATGACAGAATGAACATATTTTTCAGATTGGCCAAAAATGTTAAACATCAAGCGCGAATACCGGTTGAGACCTCAGTCTTCCTACTGCAACCACTTTGTTATTATGCAAATCAAAGAGAAAATTGAATAGGCAAATAAAATGAGAAGTAACTCGTTAAGTCCGCTAAGTATATTTTTGATACCAGCCGAGAAAACCAGGAATCCTTAGTAGTAGCCTATCGTCAGCTGAACGCGTTCATACAGATCTCAAACTGGGAGCCCATTGACGTCTTTAGATTAGCGCGGAAACAATGGCTTTTATATATTTTCCCTAACACAACAGATAACATTCCTAAGTCTCCATTTCTCCATCTTCCTGACAAGGCGAAACGAGCGTAACCATAGTTCGCCTCTCACGAAACTTTCCACCACTTCTTGTCTTTATGGATAGCCTTGGCTTGATTGCATTAAAAATTTAATAGGTTTATGATAGCGCTCTGCCCATTTCTCTTAAAACTGGATATCCGATTTTCCAGCGTCAGCACAGCACGGCGGCCTTCTGAAACGACTGCAGCACAGTGTTTGTTCTGCTGGCCTTCGCGCTCGAGATGACCTTGCATCGGAGCCAGGTTTCTCTTATTCCTCACGCATTCACAAGCTTTATGCGTTTTACTTTCAACCCGAAGACACGATGGAATCCACATATATCATCAAGCTCAAAAAATTTGAGAGAAGCTTATGTGAAACTAAGCTATTTCGATGTTATTGAGTCAATTACAGATACCTAGATGCAAGTCAAGCCTATGTCGTATTCATTAATGTTATGATAGCCCATTACATACGTATGCATCTGTATTGCGCAGGAGCATATCCGTTTGGCAGACTCCCAACCTATAAAAATGCTCATCTTTTGAAACTGAAAATGCAGGACAGAGAAATTGGAAATGCACAGACAATTATTCCAGACAGGATGATTCGGATGGAATATTTCAAAAATACCTTCACTTCCGGCACGCAATGGTATTCCCACCAACGCTTTGAGCTTTGCATTAAGGTAGTTAGAGCGAAATATCACTTTACCTAGAAATCAATGAAGTTGGTCTCATTTTAAAGAAAAATATCTCACCCTTCCAAAGATATAAAAATATCAGCCCCTTACCGCATTACTTTCCGAGATATTTGACGAAAAATACCAGACTTTTCACATGGAAAATGGTACATGCATACACTCCAGAGAGACCAAATTTAAAAAAGGAATTTATAACACATAGATCTCGTCAAAAAACTAACAAAGTGTAGTGAATATGTTTTGTCGACTATTTTTGAAAATAAAGCATATTGTCACCGGCGTATTTTTTTCAGAATCTCAAGAAACCTTCCATTGTAATGGTTTCAAACGTACCGCGCGAAAAAAATGAGTTAAGTTTAAGACCTATGCGGTTATTTTTATTTAATTACTTAGTATTTCAGTCATATTTAAGTATATAACTGTACCAAAAATAATTTAATATTTTATTCATGCTTCCTACAGCTGCAGAAATTTCGAATATGGTATCCATTACGGTAAGGGTTCTATCTCGCTCAAAGTACCTTAAACGCAAGCATTACCATGTCACCACCAGTAATCAATTATCATAATTTGTTATTACGCATTTTCTAAGTATGAGACACATCCAGTTTTATTGGAAAAAATACCGTATTCATTCCGATCAGCTACATGGCTTCGACTGCTGACGTCCTTCACAAAGGTCGTAACAAACGCTGAACTCCCGACAATCTTTTGCAATGGAGAGAAGGCGGATGCCAAGTTTCTATCCTCCTCCATCTCTGATTTACAGCTGAACGAGAGGAGGAAAAAATTCTAACGAGCATAGCCTTGGAAAGAACGTACCGATCGTAGGCATGCGATGAGAATGCCAGAGCGCAATCCCGTTATATAAAATCTATTAAGTTCCAGGAAACGCTAAACGGTAAAAGTCCTCCGTTACGATTAAGATTCATTACACACGTCCATTATTCATTATTTGCAGGTTCATTGATATGCCGTCAAAAATTCTAGTATAATGAAAGTCAGATTTTTGCTGGTGTTTGCGAGGCGATCACGAAGGTAGATCAGCTTCCGTCATGCACTTTAAAGACAAGGGCGTTCCCCTTATTGGTAACTAAAAATCCTACCGAGCAACCTTTCAAATTTAGAGAATCTGGAGCTTGCCGTTAATTAGTACTTGATTTCCTCAAGAAAAGAAATCACCATCGGCCGTAAAATCTGCACCATTCGGCTACCGAGTTCGT
The DNA here is from genome assembly GCA_963169105.1 of Ceriagrion tenellum. Lineage (NCBI taxonomy): Eukaryota > Metazoa > Arthropoda > Insecta > Odonata > Coenagrionidae > Ceriagrion > Ceriagrion tenellum. Next base: position 134,051,196 of record OY720632.1, on the reverse strand, counting down.
TTCATGTGCTTCCTTTCCACCGAGCACAGACGGCCTCTTTCAAGGCAATTCGCGTGGGATATTTTCCATTTTCAGCGGTATTTCAAATTCGGATGTCAATGGTAGCAAACAGGATTGTAAATAATCGCCCTCAGCGTAACGTAATTGGTTATATGTATAATGTCAAAGCCAAAGTGATTGCCACGAAGATTACACAGTCGAATTAAATACATTACGGTGAGCCCAAACACAAAAACTAATGCAGTTTACGCGTATTCAATCCATTAGACACAAAGCATCAATTCAACTTATACCTATAAGTCTATAACACATATAGGCGTCATTAATCGAATTAAGCAGTAAGTTAGATGTGGTGAGCCTCGGTGAAATATTGTTTTCGCCAAACAGAACAGTATACCGCAATTTCCAATTCGGCTAATTATGTCAAGCTTAGTGCTTAGTATATCGAAATTGCGATTTAGTACTTGGCCTGCGATAGCAAATTCAGGATAGAGAAAAGAAAAAATGGAGCACTAATGAAGGAGACAGTTAACTCTAAAATATATGACTGGAGGAAGTGCTAGTTATGCCCAAAAACGGATGAAATTTGATGATTACACCACCCATAACTATCTATATCAATAAAATGACGGTGATGATTACAATATCAAACGGCACCTTGGAAATCATATTGTGAAATGGATGAGATCATACCGCGTCCCACCGCATTGCCACCACGTGGCAGAGAAGAGCATGAGCGTATTTCGACGGTGAGAGCAAAGCGTTGAAAGACGGAAGGGAGCCGTCCAATTCGCCCGGAGACTTTGCGAAGGCGACCGGATGGCCGCGAGAGCGAAATGTCGGGCAAATCGGGGCCAATTGAATCTCCCATTACATCCTCACCTTTTGTCTGAAAAAAACACCCGCACACTCCACCGAGGAGGAGAGTGAAAGCCATTGAAGAAATAAAACAACGGAAAGAGGCGGGAGGAAGGATTAAGGGATGAGATTCGGTCTCAGATGCAAGAGACCGAAGCCACGAATCTTCTCTTTAGTACCACTCGCCAGCGCTTACTCCATTCTTACACCTCTCATCTTTGCCATCTCCTTGACACTTTGCGAGCTAGACTTCAAATAAAGGAGCTCTCGGAAAAACTGAGGATTTTACACACTTACCTGGATGGTGAAGGAAGACTCTGTTCAATTTAGGTTAATGAACTTTTATTAACAATTACCATTTATTTTGGGACTTAATGGTCATATAAATATCTACAATAAAGACTGCAGCCATACCATTACGTCCAGCTGCCGTTCAATATTGATATTCTATGGACGTCTTAGTACGTCCATCGTCCTTCTCATAAAATACAGGAGGACGAACCATTACGTCCATAGCACTCGAAGTGTTAATAAGTAGGTTAACCGATACTTAGACTAAATTGTAAAGAAACTGTATGATGTTTCTTTACTTGGATTCTTATAGTCCACGCCCAAATTACAACTTCTAGCATTGATCACCATAGCAATCGCCCTCTCCATTTACCTCAATGAGGCAAACAAACGTGCAGAGTTTACAATTTAAAAAAATCAATCACCTTAATTTCTTTCAAGGAGTGCTCTATTGCTTTTTCTCTCAAAACGTTAAGTCTGAGAAGAGTTCTTCAGCAAAGTACTCCTGTGCATTGTGTTACCGAGTTTAATTCACCCGAGCATTGAGCTCAACACGCCCTGTCTCGGGATCATCCCTCCATGACTGAGAGCCAGACGCAGTAACGCGGCCACAACAATGTGGGTCCTCCCATCCCACGCAAGCAGGCGGAGATAACATCGGAACGAATCCATCCTGGGAAACGCAATCTATAAAGCATGAGAGGTCTTTCCCGCTGGCCGTGGGATAATGAGTTCGGAGCCAGACGGGCGCAACATGAAAACGTTTTATGCATCACGACTATCTTGACCGAAAATCATGGCGAGGGATCGAAAGGAGAGAGATAAAGCTTCGAGGCAGAGTGAAAAAAAAATGGTCAGCAGCGGACACAATACCCGCTAGCTGCGTGTAAAGATATAGTCAAACGGGAAAGAAAAAACAAACCAAGCGTCTGGTTTGGAACACAGGCGAAGTGCTATGAAACTGACGACAGGGTCACGAGTTCAAATTCTGCAGAAATTTAGAGGACTATAAGCAAGCAACGAAATATTTCGGACCACACATCCACCTGGATGATAGCAAAGCTTGTAGAGAGGGGAAACCGCAAATTTGACCGAATGTTCATGGCTTAAACATGTCTTAGTCCTATGCCACCAATAAAACCCTTAACAAATAATTGAACATTAACAGAATGCTAATCTTGACGCTATAAACAGACTTGAAGCAGTTTCGCGGTGTCATATGCAGGATGAAAAACATTTGCCGTCGCTAAAGAGTCTGAACTCAGCACGTAAAATCTTTGACCGAGTAATTAAAGTCACAATATAGGTAGCTTATCGATTTTTACAATCTTGCCCATTAGGCATCATAATAAACTTCCCTAATCTTTTGAGGGCATAGGTATGATGAATGACAACCATGGAAATCTGAAAAAATATCAGTAATGAGGAACTCGTCAGCATAATTGAATAAAATACAAGCAGGAAAAAATATTTCAGCGGAAAATACAAAAGAACTGAATCATTTTCATACAATAACAAGCTTTGCTGCTTCAGAAGGTACCTACCATGCAAATATTTGTTAGGAAATGCCTTCATTTAATGTAAGAAAGGAATGAGTCAAGCTCTGTTTCCAGGTATTTATGAAACCATGAAACAGTCAAATATGAAAGTCAATATTAAGTTGTGCTTTGAAAGAATTTCATATTAAAATAGCATCGCAGGAACTTCAACGGAAAAAAATGCTCGTTAACCAAAAAAGTGAAGCCAAGATTTTTCCTTAGATGGGGAAATTAGAGTATCTAAAGGTAAAACAAGTTCCTTCGAAAATATCACCAATTGAAATGAGACGAAAGATATGTTCAAATTCTTTCACCGAGAACAATAAAAACATAACAACGAATAATTGAACATAAATTGTGAATCAGTTAAAAATGAGCGGAGCCTAAGTAGATGGACACCAATGGAACGACTATCCCTTTCAAGTTACATTATGAAAATAAAAATCTTATTTATCATTGCATCTACATCTGCGTCTTACCCTGCAAGCCACCCAAAGGGTGTGTGGCAGGGGGTGCTTCCACACCAGGCATGCATGAATGATACGGTAGAACACCGAAATTACATTGAAACCCGCGTACCACACATGCAAAGCGCCAATTAAAAATCTAATTACCAAGAAACATTCTATCTTCAATCGTTCCAACAAGCAAGGGATACAAAGACTATTACTTCATATTCAAAATATCATGCATAAATGAGAACATCAATATTTACATCATGCATAAATAAGAACGTAGAGAATATAAAGAGAAAGATCTACTGTCTGCCTTTTGTCACTATTCGAACTACTCATGACGACGATCACAGCTGTTATGGTCCCGAATGGTACGCGGAAAAAATGAAATTTTGTACCTATCTACCTACAATCTACCTACCTACAATCTAGCTCTCTCATTTTATTGGCGCGATCTAATTTACCGTAGTACGAGGGGGTTAATAGTATGTTTTTTACGTCGTCAGAGAAATGATTTTCCTGAAATTTAGTTAGGAGATTAAGCCTATAATTTTATCTAAGCTGTGATAGCGATTCCCATCCTAATTCTTCTAACAGTCCAGACACACTAGCAAACTTATTGTAGCATCGTTTCACAAACCTAGCTCCTCTTCGCTGCACTCGATCTAACTCTGATATCAACCCCGCTTCGTATGGATCCCATACACTAACAGCATATTCCAGATGAGGCCTAACGATTGAAAAATAACAACGTTCTTTCACTTTCTCATCACATTTTCCGAGTACTCTCTTGATAAAGCCTAGCTTCCTGTATGCTTGACCGCATATTTCCCGAATATGTTTTCCCCAAGATGTGTCGTGAGTAATTGTGACCCCTAACTACTTAACAGACTCGGCGTGAATAATTTCCGTATTATTAATTCTGTAAGCTCTACCTGGCCTATATTTCTGTTTACAAAAGCTGACTGCTACGCACTTTTTTATGTTTACTTCCATCTGCCACTTTTCACACCAAGCATGAATAGCAAGTAGGTCAATTGTTAACGAGACGCTATCTCCGGAATTGTGTATATCCCTATACACAACCTCGTCGTCTGCGAAGAGTCTAAGCTTACTTTTAACGACGTTGCTAATATCATTTATGTATAAGAGAAATAAAAGGGGACCAATGATACTTCCCTGAGGAACTCCCGATGTAACGCTGTGTTTGACATGATACTATCTATGACATCCCTTTGTTCCCGTCCATGTAAGAATTGATTAATCCAACTAATAATGTTTTTATCTATTCCATATCCTTCTAGTTTTGAGAGTAACTTAACGAGAGGCACCTTATTGAAAGCTTTCTTAAAATCGAGGAATATCGCGTCAACTTGAACATTATTTTCACCCGAGAGCAAGATGTCATGAACGAACAGGGCCAATTGGGTTTCGCAAGATCTACCCTATTTATATTTGTCGTTCCTATAACGGGCTATAAGAAATTATCAAAGTAATTTTCAAATAACGAGCATATACACAAATAATTTAGAACAATCGACGTCCATTTATTTTTTCAAATTTGTGTTGTATTTAGTAAGGTGCGGGAATCACAATCACTCAATATCTCCGGAACTCCTAATCATGTATATCTATATATAACTGTGGTATTAAATAACTTTAATCACTATGTTGAATCTATTCAGAGAAAATAATTTGTGCAACAGACTTCTGAGCAAAATAAATCCCAGATTACACAGCTCACTTCCATAACACTCATGATACAGAAGAAACGAGTCTCCCAATAACAACAAGTTCCCCAGATGGACTAGAACGATTTCCTTAGATTACAATTACTAACATCGATGAATACCATAAATAAGTACTTTCTCTTTCCTATATTCTATTATTAGAGGAAGCATGATGAAGAGTTTCAGCTTTTCCCTCGAAGAGATTTCGGATTTCTCTCCCCGTAGAAACGGGTCGCAGATAAAAGGGAATTTTATCGGCAATAATTACAATGCTCGTCGTCACACAAAGAAATGTCTATTCTTCGACTGAGCAGGCCCGGACGTTTTATTACGGTTAAAAAAAGTCTTGAAGGAGGGAGAAAGGCGAGGGTTGAGAGATTAATGACGGATGGTCTAGCCAGACGGCGGCGGAGGATAGCGTTCTGCTTCGCGGGGTGCGCGCGCGGGGGCGTAACCCACCCCACTCGGCGGCGGCAGGAAAAAGGGGGTGAGGGTGGGAGGCGCAGGAGTGGGGGGGGGAGAAAAGCCATGTATGCACGCGTGCGTGGGAATTTCCAGCATTCCTCGGAGAGGCGAGGAGGATGCAGGAAAGCGTGCAAGGAAGAACGAGACCAAGCATTGTCAAAGGTTAAGAGCCGCAGCCTTGCAAATAACAGTCGGTGAAAAAGAAGTTCACTTCGACCTTCTCCACTTTTTCTCCCTCTTTCACTCTCTCCGATAGAGTTAAGGAGAGAGCAAATGGCGTCTTCACGCGCGGAGGTAAAGTCCCGATTCTTCTGTGCTAAAAATGATCCACCAAACATGGCTACGCTGCGCAATTTTCTCTGAGTTTTCTTGATACGGCAACGATCTTTGGGAAATTATTTCCTTTTTGCATTTTTGCGAAAGAATCACTTTGGTACCGCGAAGACTCCGCCATATATTGCTGTGTTTTCTGCGTAATAACTGCTCAGCTGGTGCATTCAATGAAGCGAAACTCGCATTTCCATGGCTTCAACACTCTCCGGTGCCATCGTACCATATGGTGTCTTTGACTCTCCTCTTTAATCTATACTCGCGCCAAATGTAAGGAGAAGATCCGCCGTAGACTAGAGCAGATGTCAGAAACAGAGATGCAGGTATTTATGAAAAAAATATCCAATGCGCGGAGCTAATGCCAGGTACAGAAATTCAGGTATTCCTTATAAAAACCTTCACCGCGTTTTGTGGGTAATATCACTCAATCAATATAAAAAGTTCAACTTTGACAGAAGATCTTATTGCATCCTACCAAGGTTTCCATACATGATTGACTCTTTTCTGATGGAACCAATGGTAATCGTAATAAATTATTGCGAAGAATTATAACAGAGAGAATGAACTCACATAACGCAGAAAATTCTCTTGAGTTTTGTGATACAGAAGAAAATGCGTTCTTAATCTGATAATGTTTACCTAATCCCAGATGTTCCTAATATTTCTTTTAAATGAGTATATTATTATAATTACCTTTGTGAGCAAAAAATGGAAAGACCAGGAAAAATAGTACTTTTCTGTCCGAAGCAAAATTTTATTCCGCGAAACACTGAAACATAAAGCGAATTTTCAAGGAAACTAAATTTAAACCCAAATTAAGACAAATTCGCAGTAATATTTGTAAGGTTAAAAATCACTGCAGTCATTGAGTCGGAGTACGTCAAATAAAGTGTTGGAAAATTGTTCATTAAATATGTAGTACTTGTCTTAATTACGAGGGTGGAGTACTACTAGTGCTATCCAGTAGATAAGGCCTCGTCATTCAATTCAGTACATACAATGCTAAAAAATAAAGAATTTAGTATTTTTTACTCAACAAGTCGTGAGGGATTAACCGTGTGGAACATTGCCATAATTAGATCACCATATGAAAGGTGCCAGGGTCATATAAAGGAAAATCTATTATTTTCCCGGCCATACGTTACCTCTAACTTTTCCTTCACACAACTATTAAGTTTTCAACGTTAAATCCTTTATTTATTCGTCGTATTTTGGCCTCCTCATAATTTTTAATTCCACCCTTGTCCTCTCTCTATAATACTTACCCGACAAACCCCCTTTTACTAGGTCATTCCATTTCAACTATCGCTTGTCTCTCGAGACGTTACCCATCCACATTCGCAGCCTCCCTCGAATTCTTCCGATCAGCCTCTTTTCATCTACATCTACGTGATACCCTGCGAGCCACCACGAGGGTGTGTGGCAGGGGGTGAAGATCACCGAACATGCACTATTGCCATGCAAGTAGGATATTTAAGGGAGACAAGCCAGAGAACAGGGTCACATGCAGCTAGATGGTTAGTATCTACATAATAAGAAAGGGATTATTGGTTGTTATTACATGCATCATGCACTACTGACTACTTTAACTATATTTCACCTACCTATCCCTTTGCTACGCTGCCTATTGTTCTCTCTTATGGTACGCGGGAAAAATGACATTTTAAATCTATCGGTACGACAATCTATCTCTCTAATCTTGTTAATATGATCAAACCTAGCATAATATGCAGGGGTTCTCAATATATATCTAACGTCATCTGTGAACAAATCGGTTTCGAATTTACTTAAAAGGTTTAACCTAAATTTTAACCTGCGTTCTGATAGTAATTCCCATCCTAGTTCTTCGATTAAACTCGTAACACTTATACAATTATCATAACGGCCTTTAACAAACCTAGCAAATCTCCTTTGCGCGCGCTCTAATTCTTTTATGATACTTTCCTCCGTTTTCGTACCATAAAATACTTTCTCATTTGCCTTACCACCAAACTCACTCTTTTCCTCACCCGCAAAAAAATCATACGTATGATTCGCGAAATTTTAAATAAAAAATAAAAAACATGAATAAAGATGAGCAAGTCGTGAAGTGTTTCTCGAACACGTTCGGGAATAAGAATCGCGCCGCCCGATACGATCAGAGCCTGGAGAGTAAAAAGTTGACATATATCCCCGCGTTGCCCTTCCCCTTTCGAAAAGAAACAACAAGAGACCTCAATTGCACTGCGGTGGTGAAAGCATGAAAATCGAATAGTTCGAGTGAAAGAAAGGGTCAAATCGAAATATTTTAATCCTCTCTCGATCAAATTGGTTTTCCTCGGATTTTGATTGGAGAGTAATTTTACATTTTGTGAAGAAAGATGAAAAGTGGGTCAGTACGAAAAAGAATGGGTAAAAAAATAATGTGGTAAACATAGCTCTCCTGACGGCGGAATTGAGGATCTGGGTTCGACTCAGTTTAATTTTTCCGGCAACACAGCTTTTTACTTTCCATCTTGCTCCTAATATCATATTTTTAGGTCTAGGGAGAGTATTTGACCTAAGCAGAAAATATGTGACATTACCAAACTTGCTAGATTGACTTCAAAAAAGAGCAGAGCGTTCGGTAATACGGTACCTCTTTAGGATAAAACATATATTTATTCCTTTTTTATAGGGGCAATGAAAAATAGCGTTTTTACGCCATATACAGCGTGCAGATGAAAAATAGAAGGATCTACATAATTGCTCAAATCTAAAATATCTCTAGCTGAATTCACGAGGAATCTTCCAAAACGGTTGATTGACAGAAAGCAGAGTTCCATAGAAGCAAACTGCATAGAGCCGTTCATGAGTTCACGATTCATTATTTTGCCGACAACGAAAGATATTATCTCCCTAGCTCTCCTTGAAGTAAGCACTAAATGAGTTAGGGCACTTCCAAGCTGCGTACCGAAAATGTCAGTAAGCGATGGACCAATTTTATTCCATTTAGCCTGTACAACGCAATGTTTCAGGGTGAAGAAATTAGATCAGTATTTCAACCCACACCAACATGAAGTAATTTTGAAAGTGGAGAGAGAGAGGGAGAAGCTTTGTGCCCAGAGGTGTTTTGGGACAGACTTTCTCATTACCGGGCGTACGCTTGGGTTGCGGCCTCTGCGTCATCTAATGCTTTTACGTCCCTCACCATTTCGGGCGTGAGTTTGGAGAAGGTCACTCTTCATCCTCTTTCCACCGAGGCACCGACACAACCCGGCTTCAAGTACCTTCCCCTCTCCCCCCCTTTATCTTTCCCACTCCGGTCGTTACGGCCAATCTGCCGAAGAGCAGCCAAACCCCGACATGGTCGCAGATGACGCATCGGCCGAAAAGATGGAGAGGAAAGACATCCGCGCCCAAGGAACTCCAGAGTGCTCGAGCGGGTAATTTGGGAGAACGATGCCATGGAATGCAGGAGAGGGCATCCCTCTTACGCCTCTTACACTCTCCACTCATTCGCCATAAAACTTTAATATCTCGACCGAAAAGATTTAAGCTATATCATTTAATGGCGATGATCCAGTAATATCGATAATGGTCTAAGAAATCAAGCAAAATAACAAATCACAATCTTAAGCTTTTTTGAAACAATGTTATCATATTACAATGGAATAGACGTACGCAAAAATTCGCAAATTAGCAACTACATTAGCATCGCATATTTTTTTGGTGATGAAAAAGTTACGAGAAGACAACGATGTTCTACAAAAGTAATCACAATTCCTTGTAGAATATACATCAACAAGAAATTGAGGACGACTAAATCAAATTTACAAAGATTACAAGCATCTGAGATGAATTTTTCAATATGAGCTGCAGCCCAAACGCGAAAGACACCAAAAGAAAAACGAATATAAGTCAAAATCTTGGCGAGCGAGGCATCAATGATTCGATACGAGAATACCAAAATATACGGAGATATCATGCAGAAAGAATTGATGAAAGCAGAATACAAAAAGATGGAAATATTATACAACAACAGGTTTTATGCCCAGTAATTACAGAAAGGAGAGTAAATTCTCCTCTCTACTGACAGGAGGAGCTCTCGATTAAACAAGTGACAGATGTGGAGAGATATTTTGGGGTTGTGATCATTGATTTCACGCTGAATCACATTTTATCATGCTTTACCGAATCCAGATTAATGAGGTTATTCGGATGGGGAAATAAATGGAGTTGTAGTATAATTAGGATTCATAATGAATTTCTATTTTCAAAGTCCACAGGATATGTTATTTGTTTCATTTTAGCAAACTTACCGCGGTATCCTCGAACTTAGTCAAAGTCGATATTTAAAATGTAAAATTTCGCCTTTTGCCTCGTGGGCGAAGGCGTCTTTCGCATAACAAGACTGCCTTGTGACATCTCAAGTCCACCAGTTGGGAAAATTTAGCTCCTAGGTAGTAAGGCTCCTTTGGGTAGTTCGAGCGAAATATGATTTTACTTAGAAATCAATGAATTTGGTCTCATTTTAAAGAAAAACATCTCACCTATCCAATAACATCAAAAATGCTATTCCTTACCACATTACTTTCGGAGATGTTTGACAGAAAATACCAGCCCTTATAAATGGGAAATGGTACGTGTATGCACTCCACAGAATCATTATTTACAAAATGAGATATTTCTAACACTTTGATATTGTAGGAAAACTAACAGCGTGTAGTTTGTATGTTTTCTCAACTATATTTGAAAATTAATCATCTTGTCACCACAGAAGGTTCCTGGGTGTCACAAAAAAAACCTTCCGTTTTGAAGGCGTTTCAAACGAACCGCGCGAAAAAAAATAGTCAAGTTAAAGATTTATTTAGATATTTTCATTGAATTACTTAACATTTCTGTCATATAGAACTATATTGTTTCACCATTAATAATGCAATATTTAATTAATGTGTCCTGCAGTTGGAGAAGTAAAAACGTATAATTCGAATATGGTATCTATTATGACTAGGGAACTATCTCGCTCGGACTACCTTAAAGCCCACAAACACCCAAGTCAAGTACGCCTAGGAAGCTTAACGGGCTGAGGCCCTCCACACGATATCAAGGGATCCGGGTTCGCGTTCCGGTATCGGTGGAAGATGTTTCCTCTCCGAAATTTTTGCAACTAAGAATAACTTCCCTCCGTGACTAATGCTGACGAAAACATCGTAATTTAGGACTAAATCAACGTGAAAGCTGGTTTAGCGGAAGCGCAAAGTTACATTCGTTTAGGCCGTTTTAAACAAGGCGCAATCTTGCAGTCTGATGATTTATTAAACGTTCATTGAAAATCGCGTCGTGTACCACTCAAGATTGCTAGAATGCTTTCGCAAATGCACGAACGGGAACTATGAAAATGGTACCTGCCTTAATTCTATTCCTCACGCGTCAAGTAGCGAAATAAGTGTAACGAGTAAATTGGCCTTCTGACAGTATCTAAAATGGTAACGAATACATGCGGAAAGGCATATTTTCTGTAAACCAGCCACTGATTGTAAATGAGTATTAATTTTATGTACTTCTGTATTGCCAACCCTGAATGGATTACGAAGATTATTCTCATTTTATGGAAATCAAGGAATTTAATGGTAAAACGTTTTTCACTGCCACTCCTTACCTTACCCTCCGTCCTAGTCCACCACTCCTTCCAAAACACCAACTCTTCCTTTACGTGACGTTCTTCACATTCCTCTACCACGAGCTTCAGCGAGAGATAATTTTAGCACAGGTAAAAGGGTCAAGGGAAGGGTGGAGAGGGAGAAGGAAAGAAAACAAGAGCTAAAAGTAGGAGAGAGGTCAATTGAGAACTGAGGAAAATGAATATATTACACAAGACCGACGATAACTTTGTAGAGAGATAAGGGTATACGATAAAGGGCCATGGGAGAAGATAAAACGCATGCATCAAGATCAAGATGCTAGATTAAACGAAACACGATGACGTTGCAGGATAGCTGGTACTAACGCGGATGTCAGATTTCCAAATGTACGTAACAACAAGAAACAACCCTGGTTGCGACAAATATTATGTAACGTCATCTTGTGTAATTGAGGAGCCTGTCATTCACATTGTGATATCTGGCTCGATAATTTTATCAGTTAGGGTATTAAAAGATTCCATAATGTCCATTAATGAGAGATGACCTCATATCATTCGATTTGATAAATTTCGACTGCTAAATTTAAAAATATCCAAATCACGATCTTCACAAGCATTGTGGCACTACAATACAAATATTTATAAATATGACGAACCTTTTACAAAACCACAGAATTAAAAAGACACACTTCACCACAACCCGGGTTTCGACGTCTAGGCATCACTATCAGGTGATTAAAATATGTAAAACCATCCCTTATATATAAACAGTAAGTAGTAAATGGAGGAGGAAGGGGATGGACAACATTTGGAAGAGGAATCCTCAAACAATAGCGGATAGGGCGGGGGAATTTGCGGGCAACGAACATTCCTTAACAAGATCATAATTAGGGTCACGACATGATTTAAAACTTCGAGCACTTTTAAAGCACTGAGCTCACGTCAGTCAGTAAAATATAGCACGTTCACTTTACACACATACTCTTGGCGGGTACAAGAGATAATTTGTTAAGCAAAGTTACTCTTTTCGTCGTACCTGTTTTTGAAGGCGCTGTAGTGTTCCTTTGTTCCGAGGTCGTGCACTGTCGATAGTATTCTTACTTCGATACTGGTCTCCGCAACGTTAACAAGTCCGCCCTTAATGTGCTCATTTTATAGTGTTCTCTACAAGAGTAGCAAGACGTTTGTGATGATTTGTCAGTACTTTTGTGTTCGAAATGATGGCTGGCGCCACATATTCGCAGATTTTCTCGGGTGTGCAACGGTGGAAACTGCTCACTAATCACATTTATGGTGGCCGTGAGGTGGAAATGGTTGCAAAGACCCATAGCGATAGCGCTACGGATATATCAAATCAAACAACCCTGCCTTTTTTCTAGTCAGAAAAATTCTCGACGTCTGTCCCACGTACAACTCCTCTCAGTCATTGTACGATTTCAATTTTACCTACAATAACATTACGTAGTATTTAGATTAGAATCGAAATTTCTTCATTTCCCTCTCTGCATCCATTGTCACCATAAGTTTTAATATAAATTTATTACTGCTCGAATTCTTCGTCGAGACACTCGAGGATGGGTCTTTAGATATCGGACGAATGAAATCGTACCCGAGGAAAAATAAAAATGAGCCGTTCCATCGGTTGGCTACACAATTAACGAACCGGATGCTATTTCCAGGGTGATAAAGACAACGAGCCTCCCTCCAATCTAGACGTTATTAAAACGTATCCTCCAGGTGACGAGAGTGAAAAATAAAATAAATAAACGCGATAAAAAAATTCTTTGCAGAATAATCGAAGGGATAACGTAGACCCTCGTGAAACCGCTGGGAATTACCAGAGAGGAGAGTAGAAAATGAAGTACAACAGGAAAAGCTGGTGGCAGACAGGTGCGCTAAACGCTAAGCAACAAGGAGAGATAGTTTTGTGGAAATTATTACCACTCATTCACCTACAGTGACTCACTTTCATGAAAAATAGAGACTAATAGTCTCCTGAAAACATATCACCACTTATTTACCACGAATTCGTCAGAGGATTGGAATGTAAATGATAGATGAATAGTAAAACAATGTTATTGGTGCTCACAGAACACTGTCCTAAAGGCATGGAAGATAGATAGATAGATAATTTATTTTGCACTGGGATATTGCCTCTTGAGTAAAACAAAAACACTACAAAACAGTTTGTCAAGGTTCCAATATAACATCAAAAGAATATTCAATTTTTTTGAGCACGGAAACAATATTTTAACAGAAAAAACATTCAAGCTAACGTATAAAATTTGGGTGATAAATTTATGCATATGGAGAGGAGAAAGGAAAACTTCTTTGTCTAATTTAATATTATAAATACAATTTTCAAATGCATTCAGAGACTGCAGTATGTTTAATTTAAGTGGAAGAAAGGGGAGAAGTAAAAAAAATGTTAAAAAAATAAATTAAATCAAAATTCAAAATCAAAACTTATTCGTAATGTCAACTCTAATGGAAAAGTAAAGAAAAGGGAAGGGCGTAAAAACTAGGTCAGGAACAGAGGTTCGTAGCAGACGGAATAAAAGAAAAATGGAGTGAGAAAGAGGAAGGGAGACGAGGACAAATGACGCGGTTGAGTGAAGAGAGAGAAAAAAGGTTGAAAGAGATAAAAATCGAAGAATTAAAGGAAAAAACGTGTGAATGGACAACTCCGAGGGGAATAGCGACTTCCCAACCCTTTTCATGTATCCTTAGGTACCCATTTCCCTGAATTCTCCTTTCTTAAAACTTCCAGCGTGTTTTAGGTCCAGCATGCTGAAATGTACATCGTACGTTGCTTCGCTCAGATATATTCATCCTAGCGAGAGTTATAATAGCATTTTTGGAGCCTCTTTCGAATGAATCATTACATTTATTACAAATGACTATTTTAAATTTAACAATTAAATGACGATTGCGAGATAAAAATATTTTAAATGTTTTATAATAGTTAATAAATAAAACTATGATAGTTTAAATTTTATTTTCTACTAGCAGACCCGACAGACGTTGTTCTGCCCAAACGTTAGCTTGCCAGCTATTAGCGGGTTCAGGAAACGTTTTGTCGATATTCGAATTTTCGATAAACTTAATGCTAAGTGACATTTGACATTGAGTTGGGCATTTCAATCTTTTCGTTTCGTCAAAACAATGCCAAGCTACGACGCAAGTGCGACGACTAGCGCATGTATTGATGTGTACGTCAAATACCACAGAAGTTGACATCAGCGCCACCTATGGTACACAAAAATAACTATAAATTATCCTCAGATGGTCAATTATTCATGAACTTCTCAGATGGTTTTAATGGTCAATTATTCATAAACATTCATTTTAAAAAATATTGGGGGAGGGGGTGGGGATTGAAATGGTTGGGTTATACGTTCCGATATGCGAAAAATCTTTTTAAAAAATATGAAAATAATGTCGTCGAAAAAATTCCCTAGAACCCGATCTCAGCGACACCTACCAGGTCCATTTGTGAATCTAAACCATCCAGGGACCCACTCAAATACGCATAAAAAATATCATCAAAATCGGTCCAGCCGTTTACATCTACATCTACGTACTACCCTGCGAGCCACCACGAGGATGTGTGGCAGGGGTGAAGATCACCAAACATGCACTATTGACATGCAACTAGGATATTTAATGAAGGCATGCTAGATAATAGGGTCACATGGTTCGTATCTACATAATAAGAAAGGGATTATTGGTTGTTATTACGTGCATCATGCACTACAGACTAACTATATTTCACCTACCTATCCCTTTGCTACGCTGCCTATTGTTCTCTCTTATAGTACGCGAGAAAAATAACATTTTAAATCTATCGGTACGACAATCTATCTCTCTAATCTTGTTAATATGATCAAACCTAGTATAATACGCAGGGGTTCTCAATATATATCTAACGTCCTCTGTGAACAAATCAGTTTCGAATTTACTTAAAAGTTTTAACCTAAATTTTAACCTGCGTTCTGATAGTAATTCCCATCCTAGTTCTTCTATTAAACTCGTAACACTTATACAATTACCATAACGGCCTTTAACAAACCTAGCAGATCTTCTTTGCACGCGCTCTAATTCTTTTATCATACCTTCCTCGTACGGATCCCATATACTAGCGGCATATTCTAAATGAGGCCTGACAAGTGTAAAATAGCTTCTTTCTCGTACTCTCTCATTGCATTTGCCTAGAACCCTTTTTACGAATCCTAATCTACGGTTTGCTACACTAGTTATTTGTTTCCCTGATGTGTTTTAGCGGAAGCGCAAAGTCACATTCGTTTATATGTCTTTATATGTGTTTCCCTGATGTGTTTAGGAGGAGTTCAGTGACATACACACGTACAGAAGAATTATACATATAAAGATATCACTTAGGAGTCACATGTAAGAACAACGTGCGGATATCGCTCAGTAGTTTACCGATCCCTCTCGCCAGGAAGAGAAAGTGATTGAGAGCACGGAACGTGGAGAGAGAGAATTTGTAGGGAGAGGCGTGAAAATATTATAGATAACAAGGGGAAGAAATGTGAGAAAGAGAGAGAGAGAGAGGGACCGTGACGGGTCCATCAGAGAGAGTTGGTGTTGCAGGGAAAGGGTTTGGCAGACGGACACACACAAACGAGCACATTCGCTTCTTCTGAAACCGAGGGTAGGGCGCGGGGCGATTGGGGTGTTAGGCGAGGGCCAAAGGGGGGGAGGGGGACTTGTGGTCACCCGGGGGTGGAAGGGATGCTGGGCGGGTGCAGAGCCGCACCCGAGGGGAGAGACCGCTCTCCTCTGAATGTCGGGCGGGAGGTGAGCGAACGGACAGGGGATAAACGTGGGGGAGGAGCGGGAACTACGGAGTACGGGGTGGGGAGGAATGGACAGTCTCCGGGTCAATGTATATATGTGCCCTATCAAAAGCCCGATATAAACATATATTGTATATGAAGACCATTTACCAAAATTTAAGCACATAATTAAATTACTACGCAGCCGGAAAAAAAAACTCCCGCGTGCGAACATGAATGGTAGTCATTAGCCATTGGGGGGTATAAATCTGGAGACAAATGCACAAATTACATTAGACACAACGCTGTTACATTTTCTGAACGCCGATTAAATGGCACCAGTACAAAACTCGCCCAGTAAAGGCTTCTTTAGAATCCCTTTGTGAATAAGCTGTCACAACTGCGACAAAGAGAGAGAGAGAGGGGGAGAGAGAGAGGGAGAGAGAGGGAGAGATAGTAAAAGCATACGAACACACTGGCTTGTGTACGAGAACAGAAACCTTGGGTGAATTTCATTTATTTATTCCAGCTTCAAGGACAATTGTGCTGCTACTATCCAAACGAATATTTAAATGAGTGTCAACTTAGCTCCCCCCACCTTTATCTACAGAACCAAGTCCCAAGTAGCAATCGCTTCAGTGGAGACAATTTTGATAAATATAGGAAATTATTTCTTTGGCTCTTTGTCACTAAAAATGTTAGTCAACAGATAAACATTAAAAATACGATGACACCGCACGAAGATATACTTTATCTTTGATGCTAAATACAAAGTGCTTTGATGCACTATATCTTTGATGCTAAACGCAAAGTTTTATGATGACGTCACATCCGGTGACCTTCAGTGTTCCGGAGATAAGTTGTTATCAAGTCTCGACTTGTATTCCGGTGTACAGTTGGCGTTGTAACGTCATCCATTCAGCATGCCTAAGCAGCGTTATGTTCGTGTACGCTCTTATGCGTCCTGTGGAAAAAATAATTAGAGACTGTACTGTGTTGAAAGCTAATCTTGCTGGTGCTACTAATATCTGGGTTGCAGATACTCTTGGAACGTTGTTTGGTTTTAGAAAGCAATTTGTGATGTTGAATGATCATAATCATCGAGGCTCTTATTGGGCTACTATTGTTATTGCCAAGATATCTGGTAATGTCATAATGGAAGTTGTTGGTTTGGAGAGTTTCCCTCCATCAGATGCATTGTGTTTTAAGACTTTTCAAATGAACAATTTTCAAAGTTATAAACAAGAACATCGTACTATTAATTCTTCTAGTGTTTTAACTTCTAAGAGATGAATGAAATTTAAGCCTGGAGATCGTTTAATTATATATTGTAAAAGTAATATTAATTCTCCAGCTTCAATGGCTGTTTGCTGGTTTAATTTTATGTAAAAGGATAAAAAATAAACATCATTTATTTTATATTTCAAAGATTTTATTTTCTTATAAAATGAGGTTTCTCAAAGTATGAAAATATGTCCAGAAAGCTCACGCATGTCAATTACTTTACCGTGAACCTTCGGAGAGTTTCCGCGAAAATTTGGTTGCCCATGAGGTGAATATCATTTCGCAAACCGCAACTTTTTCCCCGACACCACTCGACCAGGTTTTCCGAGATTTCCCCGTCTTTGCCGCGACCCAAACATCCGACAAAATGTCTGCATGACATGTTCCCTGATTACGTAGGAGCGAATCGGGAGGAGTGAGATGATGGCAGAGGGAAGAAAAGAGAGAGGGGGAAGAGGGAATGACTCGCTTCGTTCGGCCGAACCTCTCTCCAGTCGGCGGAGAGAGTAAAGAGGGGATCGGAATACGGAGAGGAGACGCGGGAGAGAGGAGAATGGAGTTGAGGAAATGAAGCAGTGAGAGGAGACCCCAGGAATATGTTTACGGACAGGCAAAACGAGGGGTTGAAATAGGGCGAAGATGAAAAAATATCAGGGAAAAGGGATAACTAGCTAATGGTTTTGGGTAGTGGAGTAAAATGTTCCTTAAGTTTCAAAATGGAAAGATGGGAAGAGAAAAAACAGAGAGAGGAAGTCATGAGAAAGCAAACGACTGATTCGTTTGCAGGCGTTACACGTTTCATTGACAGCATAGGATCTCATGGAGATTTGTACCCTGCGTAAATCTCCGTATGGCAGGTAGTGCGATGTCGCCCATAGCTGACTGAAAGCTAACATAGTGCCACGCAATATACTAATTGTGTCTGAGAGTCTCCCAAAATGCAAATATTTTCCCTAAATTGACTTAATTAAATCTAGCTTGGTGTTGGAAGGGATTGCCAAAGGGGCAAAGACAATTTCAACAGATTCAGGCGAGATATCGTTGAAGTTCGTCATATTAAAACAGAAACAACAATTGCACTTTTCCACAGGATATTTCAATGAGTGCGACACGTTTCAGCTCACAGAGCCATCATCATGTACAAGACACATTAAGCGGAGGGCATATCATATTTATACTTTCTACATGTTTGAGGAGGGGGTAGGACAGAAGTAAGGTAGGAGGAAGTGGTAGGTAGACGTAAAAGAACCAAGCTGACATCAGGAAAAACCAAGGAGATGAGGGGGAATAAAGGAACGGTAAATAATATGGCAAAGAGGAGATAACACGAAGTGTGAGTTTGGCAACAGTGTCCTCCGCTAGACCCATCCCGCAGTCTAAATATTATTTAATAATAAATATGGCTTCACTTCTTCTCTCCGTAAAATAAACGTGGAATAATTACGAATATCCCACTTAAGCGTAGTTGCCACGCTTGTTTCCCTTCTATGGTAAATTTAACAATGTGGAAGCGCTGCTAGAGGGGGGCGTGGCTGCGGTAAGTGATTTCCCATGGGGCTTATGGGAGTGAGGTGACTGTTTATTTAGGCAGTGCCCGTACTGTCAACTAACTGAATGTGATAGATGTTTATTTCCCCACTCTAACAACATGCAAATAAATAACGATATCAGCGAATGCGGATCCTTTTTTAGGCTCTTGTCTCTTCAGGGGATCTATGTTTTCCAGGATATATGTTTTAAATGTGGAACGCTCTACTGCAGCAATAACCGAGGAAAGCAATTTCATTCCCGCTTCCTACAACTAGAGGACAGAATATATATATATACGATGCATTGAGACGAAGAAATACGAGAGAACAAGGAACAGGAAAAATACTGTCAGCTAAAACCGGCATCTATTTTAATAGAGCTTTAGCGTAGAGCGTACAAAGAAGTCAAATTATCAGCTGTAATAATTTTAGTAGCGACCGTTGAGCGCATCGCAATATTGGTACCTTAAGCGCAATGCATATAAAACCATTGTCGTACTCCCAGTGAATTTTGACGAATCCTATATAGAAGAGGGATAAATGGGAAAGTTGCCTAAATTGATCAATCAGACTCGACTAAAAGCGACGATCTTTGAGCAAGAATAAGAGAGGATATTCAGATTCAAAGGAAATAATAGAAAATCTGCAAAACCGAAAGTGTTTTAAGGTGGGGAATATCTTCATTGTTTATCTCTGGGTCGCACGAGGTAAATATGAAAGAGATATTTCTAACAACGGTTTCATCAGTTAATACCTATACACCAATGCAAACATCAGGTGTATTGCTATTTCCTTCGCTGGAAATGCGCTGAAATCGATAATTTGGTGATTTGACTCACAAAACATCGAAATGAGACAAGAAGTCAACTTACCCATTACATCCAAGGATTCATTTCTCTTTAAATTAAGCCATTTTTCCTCATTGCTCGCCACTACGTATTCATCTATAGACCGGAGTGGAACTGGTGAAGAGCATAGCGGATTGAGCGAAAACTATCAAGGCCATTGCCACTTTTGGTGGTAATGTGTACTCTGTGACTTTGGTTCAACGTGCTTTATTGACTAACATTTCATATGCAACAATCCGCAATCAGTTCTCGGAAGCCACAGCACTCGAACATATCGGGGGATATTTCTCTGATTTCGAGCCGAGCTCGATCGTATTTCAATTACTGAGCTGATAATAATACTAATAGCAGACGATCAGTGACCCTGCAGTGGACTGGAAATAATAAATACCAGAGTTACCAGCAAAATAATTTTCCGAAAATATGCCTATCCAGATAGCGGTGGCCAACTGAAATCTAGAACTGCCTTGATTAAGCTTCGACGACAATTTTGTAAATTACAGTGCGTTTTTAATCACAATTTCACGGAGTTTTTCATGAAACTACCCGAATTTTATTTACTGCACGGTACATGTTTTACACGATGCAGGAATAATATCTAGAAAAATCCAGCAGTAAAATTTAACGGAGAACACACCAAATTGGTCGTGTTATATTTGGCGCTGTACGCAGTGCAGGACTATTTTCCCCTAGCGAAAATGTCATCAAAAACGACTCACCAATGTGAACACCACGCTGTTTCCCACGCAACGAAGCCAGCATGGATGTGTGAAACAGGTATGGGCGGGCTAAAGCGTATTTTTATTTCGTCTTCGTCGTCTCTTCCGTAAAGTTGAATTCAATTTGACTTGCACCTTGACTGGGCTGCTCAAATTTGGAATGAAGTCACGTTAAAAAGGCCAATTTACTCTAAGCAAACTTCCAAAGTTGGAAAAACATTTTTGTCTTAAGTCCTATTGCTGCCTTCCATTCCAATTTTAAATTTTTAAAAAGTTCATGGGTGAATCCATGTTCGCGGATTTAATGTAATGTGAGAAACGCAAACGTGGACAAAACTTGCATGCACTCGCGGTGCTAAAATTGGGTTAAAGTTGTCACCGGTTAAAATAAACACGAAAGGGCGAATTTATTTTCACTCCGCTGAGCATATTCATGCCTGAAAAAACAAATTTCATGCATCCACCTCTCCCTTGACATGAAACTTAGCCTTCATATATATGTTTACACATATATATTCACATTTACATTTGGAATAAGAATACTTTTCTTCACCCTGTGCAAGCCAACACGAGATTCATGTCTCAGCTGAGACAAGTGCATCACGGTACGAGACTGTGAAGATAGACGGCTAAGGTGTCTGGAAGTAATCGTTTCCGCTCCTTAGAAACAACTTCACAGTGGAGAAAAAACGGAATTTCATTCTATAACCGTGCAAATTGGAATATGAAAAAAAAGTCGTCAGTAACAAGCCTCGGACGGGGATGCAGTAATGACCGCGATACGGTCTCACAAAATGGTGGAAGGGCAAGAGATATAAACAGAAAAATCCTTCGAGAGATGCATTAAAAAAATGAAAGAGTGGAAACTCCAGGTGTGGACCATTTTTTTATGCATACTTCCCCTTTGTCTCACAAAATTGAACCGTACGAAAACGAGGCGTGAGGAAGAGGCGAGTCGGAATGATAAAAAAAAAGAATGCGAGAGGGCGTTCACGACTTCTCGCTCATCCGAAAGGGACGGACATAAACATTTCGCGAAGGCCCGCACACACCCACACGACCTAAGGAAACACAAAGGCAATACGGTATAGGGAACAGAGAGCGTGGGGCCAATTTGGAGGCACCAAACCGTAGATTAAAGAATAGATGGCGTCTTGGCACAAGAAAGAAAGGAAGCCTGATTTATTTTATAACGATCCACCCAATACGGCAATCGCGTCAAATCGAGGGTCCGCGAATTGCCTTGCTTTTGTGAACTATTGTTGGTTCAACTATGTTAAGGTCAATTATCATTAAACTGCGAAATATCTTTCACCACTTAAACATAATTCTCGACGATCGAACTTCATTAATGGAACATTCAATACGGCCAATGGTTCGGAGTAATTCACTGCCATTTATCATCCTTGAACACAGGGGTTGGTAATAAAGTCACTGAGGGCCGTATGAAGTATTTTCATATCTCACGGACCTGGTTTCGTTATACCCAGTCAGACATTTCCTCAATCTGATTGCCGATGTGGACACACTCTCGAAGCAAAAACGCTTACCTCAAATTACAGGTATTGTTGACAGTCTTGGGCTCAATGACACGTTAATCTTTCATTAACGTAAGACACTGTCCCTGGTATTACTCGGTGGAACTCCTTCATAATGAATGAAAAAACATCTGGTTATGATTCGACACTTTATTTGAAGCAACATGACCTAGGCTTCAGCATATCGTGCCATCATTAGGCCTGTCATGTCATCCAGGCCAGGCCATCACATCATGCCATCAGGCATCAGGCCACCTGATGATGGCATGATATGCTGAAACTTAGGCCACGTTGCTTCAAATAAAGTGTGGAATCATAATCAGGTGTTTTTTCATTCATTACTTTCAGTAATGCATGTCCACTAAATTGGGGCATAAAGGATTGAAGACTAATTCTCATAAAATAACCGAAAGTCAGAAAACCCTAACTCTTACAATTAGTAAACACATAATTATCCTTTATGCCACTAAATATAAAGGTTTAATTCGAAAATACCTCAGAAGTACCGGGCCTTAGTATGCAGTTTCACTTCGATCTAGTCACGATAAACATACCTACTCTCGCAAACTACCGACTTTCAGGAGGGTGACGCGAGGTATCGCAGAGGGCGCGGTAAAAGGCGAGGACGCATGAGGAGGTCAAACGAGTAAAAAAATGTATAAAAAAGAGAAGAGATTTGAATAGGCACTTAAAAAAACAAAACGAGCTCGAGAGAGGGTGGAGGTGGAGAAAGAGGAGGAGGAGCGTTGGGTGGGGCAGGAAGGAGAAAGGTGACGTTGGGTGGAGTGTATAAGTATGTGTGGGGTACATACACACACGCGTAAGGACGGCTCTCGTAAGCCAGGCATACCGCTCGCCCGCTCTCTGTGCGCGACCACACCCTCGTGGCGCCGCCGATTGGGGGCGGGGAGGGGGGGAAGGCGTGGGGGGCGGGGGAAGGGAAAGGAGCCAGCATACGTGTGGGCGGGAGAGGGGGAGGTATGTTGCGCATGTGGAGGCTGTGCGAGTGGGTGGAATGAGGGGAGGCGTTCCCGGCGTAGGTGTTCGAAAGAATGAGGAGGAATCGGGCGAAAAGGGGCAGCTGGGTGTGTACTGACGTAAGGGAGCTTGAGGAGAGATATCGCGCTACTCACAAAATTCAATGAATCTGGCCTCATTATAAATAAAAATAAGGCCTCGTCTTCCCAACCTATACCGAAATATCAGCTACTGACATCACTTAGGCCACACCTCGAATACGCCGCGAGCAAATGGGACCCAGATCATAAAGATTTAACCAAAAAAATTAATAAAATACAAAGAAAATTTGCAAGCTTCGTTAAAAACTGCAACGAGCGAATATATAGGATTTGGAAAATTTTTGAGGGATTAAGGTGGGAACCCCTAGAGACTCGGAGGCTACACGTTAGCCTTAGCTTGCTTGAGAAATTCAGAACTAGTGTGTTTCAGAGCGACGCAGAGAATATTATCATGACGCCTCACTGCATCTCTAGGTCTGATAGGAGCGTAAAATGAGAGAGATACATTGCCAAACAGAAAGGAACAAAAACTCGTTCTTTCCGCGCACAATAAGCGACCATAATAATAGCTGAGCTCCACTATATATACTCCCATAATACGCGTCACCATTTCACCTCCCAAAACCTTATATCTTTAAACGGCTGGTGTCCTTACACCTCCTGCCACATGCCCATGCGGCGGCTCGCAGGATAGTATGTAGATGTACACTCCTTGTCGAGATGTATTCCACTGAATAGACGCCGTTTTCAATGAGAATTTGAACATATTTTCAATTCAGGCATATATTACTAAACTGAACGAGGTTAAATACAGATTCAGTCACAAATATAACAGTTTTCTCAAACATTTAAAATAAATCAATCAGTCACTGTACGTGACAAACTCGTGAAGTCTCATTCATGCTGTATCACAAGCACTGTGGGGACTCTTCCGGTATACGGCGTGAAAAAAGTTAAGCTTAAATCTTAAGTGTCTTCACTTATCAAAATTACTGATAAATTTACATTCATGAAAATTACGAAATTACGTCCCTAATATTTCTGCATCAACTTTATATTCCTTAAAACGTCTTATTTTATAGAATAAAATTTGAATTTATCCTCTACTGAGACTACAGATAAATCTCGATCGAAATATCTTCAAAAAATGAGGGAAATAGCCGCCGTTTCCATATCAGCGCTTACATCGATGCTGAAATCAGTAACGGAATCAAGAAACTGGAAATCGTAACACAAAGGCACACGTGACCTCTAGATCACACACAAACATTTTACTATCGAAAGGTATAAACGTCTCTGTCCAAAGAAGGATTATAGATGTCCTAATTGGTGTAGAAGGTGACATCTTACATGATTAAGAAGTTGATTTGATTTTTATCACTAGAGACAAGGGTGCGATCATAGTTCATTGTTACTTTTGAGCCCCCAATACAATTAGCTCTAACAAAACGCTAAAGATATCGAAAATGTAATCATCGCTCTTCACAGTCACAAGAGCTGAGTCTTCATATATTGGGCTTTCTGCAAGATTGACCCTTTACATAGGAATGGCTATGATGCTCCAGTTTGTCACCATTTTTAAGTACTACATAAATCCTCCCTGCGTAGAGGATTCGTGAGTGCAGTCCGAGGACAGTATTAGCCTACCAAAAGATATATAATACCTTTGACTGACAGTCAGTGATGCCAAAGGATCACCATGCATCCTCATTTTATTTTATTTATGAATTACGCCTCCTATATTTTATCTATGAGAAACTGTTACATATTGCAATCTTCACTCTTTCCTTTCTGCATTATTATGAACCTCTTAACCTCTGGTCGAATACGATGCCTAAGCTGAAATAAGAAAAAAAATTATAATAGTACGAGGTAAAAATGTGGGGAAAAGAGAAGTATGCTATACTTCACAAGTCTTCAGATGAAGGCACTCTTTAATGAAAGCTGTGAATCAGCATGACCCAGAATGGAATTGAAACCTAGAAAAACAGCAAATGAAAGACGTAAATAACTTAGCCAAGAGCCAGGCATTGGCGTCAATGAAAGTAGAAAAAAATCATTTGCGCATCCACAAAATTAAGAGATTAATAGAGGGTCTTTTTCTGTAAAAGTAATACATACTTCGAAGTTCGCATCCAAAAGTAAGGTAACCTGGGTTAACGGGAGTTCGCTGCTGTCGAATCTCAACGAAGCGCAAAGATGAACCCGTAGGAAACGAAATAACTACGGGCGAAATTAAAAAAAATAAATAAGCTTCCTTTCCACGTGTTGGAAGGAGCTCTTTAAGTAAAATGGAGTTTCATGTGTAATAACGAGCGGATGGGTACTTATCCGATCGTTTACGGAAGTGTTCGTCCACCTTGGACGTCTAATTGTGAAGGACTATTTGATGCCTGTTCATGTTTATATACCTCTACTT
Organism: Ceriagrion tenellum; assembly: GCA_963169105.1. Lineage (NCBI taxonomy): Eukaryota > Metazoa > Arthropoda > Insecta > Odonata > Coenagrionidae > Ceriagrion > Ceriagrion tenellum. The sequence continues at coordinate 134,025,772 of OY720632.1, read as the reverse complement.
GTGACATCGCCACACCAGACGTTGGCCCGCATTAACACGGGGAACGTGTGACCAGGCACTTTCGCTATATTCTGTTAAATATATTAGTTTCTCGAAATGCCTGTGTTCTATCTTCTTTATACTCGACGCTTCGAGAATTTAGCCTGTCTTCTAAAACGTACAGGATTGAAAATATCACAGGTTACAAAGACGAAAACTAGATTTCAGTTGTAAAAGCTGATTTCATCAACTGAAACGAGCATACCAAACAAAACGGACTAAGTATATAGTAGAGTTGGGGCGGTGTTAAAGCGGTGTGTGTGTGTGTGTGTGAGTGTGGGGACTACGAGAGGAGAATAGGAGTATCGATAGTTGGGGAGGGAAAAGTTGGATTGAGAGAAGGGTGCATGGGGAGGTTTAAGGGGAGAGAGGTGAGTGAAGGCTATGGGGGGGCTTTTTATACGTATATACGACGCTAAGTCATCCGAGTGAGGCGGCAAGCCCTTCGACTCCACTCAGCCGGAACGTTGCTCTCATTCGTCTCGTTTTGAGTCCGAGCCAAAGGACCCCATCGCACACACACACTGACAACAGAGGGAATGGAAGGGGCGTCGGGAAATGAAAAACAAAAAAGCGGTGTTGCCGGAGGGAGAATGAGTCGCATTCTGTGCGGGGGACAGAAGGGGGACGGGGGGCAGGCTAGGTGGACTTTCGGGGGAGTAGGGACAGTGAGAGAGTGACGGTAGGCATATATACTTTTTCCTGCCGATGCCTTTTTAATTGTAACAAAGAAAATGCCCGTTATCAAGGAAAAAAGAGCGACACAGAGGGAGGGAGAGGGGGGGAGGAGGGAACGTTCGCTCGGATTCCTTCCCGTTGTTCATCAAATTTTTTTCTCTTTCGATCGCTTCTGTGGGGGTGTGTTGCTTTTTTTACGACCCGCGTGCAAAGCAGTGATAGCGTCGAACTCGGCGTGACTATAAAAAAAATACAAGCAATATTATGTGGAGTACGGGAAAAATTTTTGACCGTCGCTACACCCACGCAGTAACATGCGGACGCGGCTACAACCGCTGTTTGTTTGTCAGAAACGCCTTTTGTTACACCTCCTCCTTCCACACTTCCCTTCAATTCCAGTCAACAGGGGACGGTTTTATCTCCTCTAATCTCAATTTGTTTATGAATACGGTTCGAAAAATTCGCAACATCGGTTGTTTTTGGTTCGGAAACTTTCGACGAAGCCATGCAGGAAAACGCGGATGAATCGCGAAAATATTAGAGACGTCACCCCGCTCGCTCGATAGTACATCCTTTGTATTTCGGCTCTAGTGATGTGTTAAGAAAAGCTGGAGGTTCAAATTTCATTGTGCAGATCTACTGGTAAAAATTATTCCGCGACCTGACTTGCTCTCTTAATTTGTTTTCCGTTGCTCAGCTGTGCGGACAAACCACTGCTACATCGATAAAACTGAAAATAGTGTCTCGCAAAAAGGGGTAACTAAAAGCGATTTTAGTTTCTTACACAACTAAAAAAACGTACTCCATTCGCAGGCAAGTGTTTTCCGGATCTTTCCTTTGAAGTCAATTGCCACAAATAACCAGGATTCATGTATTTCATATAAATAACCCATTTACAATTAAACCCTCTATTAATGGAATAATGAAATATCAGCATGAAAAAAATACTGCTACTGCATAAATTTTTCAAAATGGCAAATTAAGTATTTAAAAAATGCAATTTAATCCATAATAACATTTATATTGAAATGTGACGTATTTGCATTGCATATATTTAATTAAAAATAATACTTTGCATAATGATATTTACACAAAGGTATACTTCAACATTACTTCCATAACGAATCTTTTTTAAACTTAATTAAATTTTTCTTCATATGACAACTGAAACTATTTATTTCAGAGCTCCACCAGGCACGCCATCGTCAGTGAATAGCGTCACATATTCATCTATTCAAATTGTTTGATAAAAACTGCCGAAAGAGACGCAACTTTCCGCACACTTAATCCGAAGCGTTATAATTCTGTCCAACGCAGCAACTAAATGGAAAAGCATCTTAGAAAGCAGATATTTCAATGATTTTGAAACGAAATAAATTTGACACGCCCATCCATAGAGGGTAAATATAATAAGTGAGCTAAGTGTTCCACGATACCCGACCAGAATACACACTGCAGTGAATATCGGGGACTCTGCATTTATGCTGGTCGAAAGGAAATGTTCCATTATATTTTTTCATGTTAAATTATTATTAACTTGTGCATTCTCGGTTACCGAAGGAAACAAACTGGTTAAGATTTAAAAAGCGCCAACAGTGCCATATCCTCAAATAATATATTCCGCAAATACTCAAAAGAAATAAAGACATTTAAAAGAAAAAGGAATGAAATCTGTGCCAATATTTTGAAGGTCACCGGCACTCGCAGGTACCTGACGCGAGATTTCACTTTGCGCAGGGTAATGCAATGAGAGGGAGCAGATCAACGACCTTTCCACAGATACCGCGGTCGCCCTTGCGTCACATGAGCCGGACTCCACCTATTAAGTAAGCGAGAGCGGCGGACACACCCCGATATACACAGAGGAAGGGGAGGAAGAGAATGGAAAAGCCACGTAACCTACAACGGAACGTCCGCCACTAAATTATAAGAGAAAAATGTAGAGTTGCGTTTAACTACCAAGTCACGACATTTGGCATACTCTGCATGATTTTTACCTCACGCTTTAGATCTGTTTCTGAATTTTATGGCCGGATTTTAACCCTCGCACGGCAGTACACCAAGGTGTTTCGCGGAACACAAAACGCCACCATCACAGTGACCGTATCATTCGAGTGAATATAACCCAAGGAGCATTCAAATTTTTTTTTCTCTCTCCTCTAGGGAATTTTTTCGCCTGTAAATGTCCAACTTTTCATTAACGCTAAAAGAAAATGGTATGATCGCGATCTGTCTTGAGGTTTTTTGGAGTCTTCTCAATGAACACAATACTCTCTTAAATTTGGCTGATACATACGTGTGATGACTAATCCATCTCCAGCCTAACACTAATCATATGTAAGTATCACAAAGAAGTAATCACGGTGAATCGTATAATCCCGGTCTGTCTTGAGACTTTTTGGAGTCTATTCAGTGAACACGATACTCTCTTAAATTTGGGTGATTGAAACACGTGACGACTGATTCATCTCCAGCCTAACGCTAATCATATTAACGTATCGCGTAGTAGTAATTATGGTGAACTAGAATGAAATATTCTACGATGTTATTTCTTCCACGGTTGCACAAAGATGAATACAAAAAAAATTGGTTTAGCGACGTTCAAAAAGAACGATTCATCACCCACATTGATATATAACGATTATATTTGTTTAACACTACGAAGAAGCGGTTTGAAATATTCGGATAGCAAAGTAACTGGACATCGGACCTCTCTTCCGCCTTCCCCAAATGACCAACCAACCATGGGGGGAATGCAATCTCACGACCACGTGGGAGCGAAGAGATTGTGCGGGGAAGATCCGTCTCGCCAATTAAAGGGGTCAACGAGTTTAGATCTACGTCGGTATTTTTTTCCTTGAAACGCCATTATTATCACCCAGAGGAAATCGCTCGGGTCCCGGCAGCGTGATAGGAGTTAAAGGCTATCCGACGAGAACTGGAAATATGAGAAGACGGCGGAAGAAAACGAGGCACCGAGGACGGCGATTGGGTGGTGCGCGCCCGGGAGTCTTGCGGCCGTGGAGCCGGGACGGAGGATCTGAGCTGCAGTGCATAAGGCAAGGCGGTGAAAATGGCTGTGGGTGGGTGAGGGGGATGATTTTTTTCCATCTCTCCCCCAACCCCTCCGAGTTTACGGCGATGGTGAGGCGATTGACCCACTTAAATCCATTCTTGCTCGAATACAGCTCGTTGCATTCGATGCAAGGGATGGGTGGAGAGGGGGGCGGGGATGTAATGGCGAGGGAATGGTGCCGCGAGTGTGTGTGCATCGCCGGGTCTCGTTCAGGTGTACAGAGGGAGTCTTGATGCACCGGGCAGGCTGGTGCTATCCGGAGGGATGTGAGGGGGGCAACGAAAAGTCATCGGGTGATACGATGGGATGCGATGGATGGCAGAGGAGGAGAAAAAACTGTTGCACTTGGGCATGCATTGAAAGAGAGGGACGACGAACGTCGAGTAGATGGGTGCATTGTCAATGGAGGGTCCCAGAAATAATAAAGGCCGAGGCGGAAACAACAAAACGAAGAAGATGCGGGGTAAAATTAATGCAAAAACGAGTAAAGGGGACGGACTTTCTATTAAACTAGCCCAATCTCATACAAATGAGCAACGGAACAAACATGAATAAAAACAATTGGCTACGAAAAATGAGTCATTACTGGACGCAACGGAGAAATATGACGAAGAACGATAACATGCTCACTCAGGAGGAACGTAAAACTTTTGAAAAGCACTATTTTAATTTGATAGAAGTACAAGTACTTGCGTATTTTAGGACGGATAGCTATGTCAGAAATCGGAATAGGTGCATTCTTAAGTAAACTACCTATAATTATTTTTTAAAGTTTGAGAAATACGACTCACTTCATTCGCTTTGATGGGGAAGACTTAGAGCAAAATCACGACATTACACAAGATTTATTAAGTTTTAGCTTACGAATGAAAAGTTGAAATATTAAAACAAAACCTCGAGAAAAACATTGTTTTACAACAGGACCGTGGTAAATAAATACAAAAACGAACAAATGGGACGGTCTTTCTATTAAATTAGCCCAATTTCGTCCAAATTAGCAACGGAGCAAACAAAGAGAAAAACAATAGGCTACGAAAACTGAGTCACTACTGGATGCAATGGGGAAGTATCACTAAGGGTGGTAACATATTTACTCAGGAGGAACTTAAAACTTTCCTAAAGCACTTTTTTAAATTCGATCAAAGCACACATACTTTCGTATCTAATCACGGATTGAAATGTCAGAAATCAGAATAGGTACATGCGTAAATAGGTTTGCGTTAATCAAATGTGAAAGTATGGGAAATATCACTCGCTGCATTCGCTTTGAGTGCGAAGACTTTGAGCAAAACCACGGCATTACACAAGATTTAACAATTTTTAGTTGACGAATTAAAAGTTGAAATATTAAAACAAAACCAAGAGACATTTAAAAAAACAGAACGATTTGATTGATGAGTAACTCTTTAGATGTGCCACAGGCATTTCGATGGGTATATTGTTGTAACATGGAGTAAATTTTAATATCATTTATTCCGTGTGCCAAATAATACAACGCGACCTATCAAATTGCAAAATAAAATCACATTCGTTTCAATAAAAAAGTTTGCAAAATAGTAGGAATATAAAAAAAACAGAAAATCTTTAAAGTTTAAAACGCATCCAGAGAGAATTAAAGTTAAATGGAAAATGTATACACAAAAAATAGGAATACTCACTCATGGGTGCTTTCATCTGAACGGACCGTATGTAAACAAATTTTTTGTCTATATCATAGATCACAGTTGATAATAATTTAGTTCACGTACTGGAAGGAAAAGGAATAGATATTGGAGGGAAAATAAACCGGAATATTAGCAGAACTTACATCGCACAATAAAATGAGCTGGCCGAGATCTGGCATAACTTTCACCTTTAACGGCTCACGTTTCAAAATGGTAAGCGCTTCAATACGATACCGAACTGAAAGAACCGGCTCCGGCATGTGACTTTTATCCCAGCTCCCAACCACCTCAGGATTGCACGAATGAATTCATGAGTAAGAGCACATACACAGATTCAAGGGAGGCATTGTGCCCATTGTCCGTATTCAAGAACTAATCGCGTTTGCGCCGATTATCATGCGTCAATTATTGAGATATGAATGTACGGTTCAACATTCATACGACCCTCTTTTCTCAAATACTTCAACTGAAAGGCTATGTTTTGTGAGCAAAATCATTTTCTTCTTTAAAAAAAATACTCTAATCAATTATCCTAGTTTGAAGCTCTAAAATTTATTTCTCCCTCTCTATTCGGATGAAGTTGAAAAATAAATTGAGAAACGGAAACTTGTCGTCGCCAAATGTTGTTTTTAAGTTATAGTGATCGATTTTCTATCCCTATCCACAATCCTAAGCTGAAGTCATACACATTTTTAAACTAAATGCTACGTGTTTCTGTATCCACCGCGACTTTAACGAATTGTCAGAAATTTTGTTTCATCCTTCAAAGAAGAAATCATTAGGAGGGATTTAACTACGAAAACCTGCATCCACGATCTTTTAAGACGATGAAAGGCTTGAAAAATATTGAAGTAACAAGGCGTCCGATACAGTGATTTATGACCTTAATTTACATCACCCAACCATTTAGAAGGACTTGAATCTAAGGCTCTTCCGAAAGATTAATTTCCTTGATAGGATTCACCTTGTTCACGCCACTTATGCCCGATGACCTTTTCCGTTAATATCCCGCCATATTAAATTGGTAAAGATGCCTGGCACAGTCCCCAGCAAATGTACGTCACCTTTGGCTCACTGGTGCGGTCAGAGGAAAATTTTTTTGCCATTATAAGACTCAGAATAGAACCAAATCGAATGAATTCATCCACGTAGGGATCTCAACCGCCAATTATTCTTGAAAGCGTTCAGTGCACGCAATAAACCATTCCTATCTTCATGCAAATAAGGTAGCTCGATGCCTGCGTGATGGCAGCTGTAAAAATCACCCATGGATCATCTTCCAGCACGCTCAGGATAAAAACTGGTCTTTAACTTATAAATAGATATTGTACCATTTGCATAAACAGACGAATAGGATGGAAGAGGAGAAATAACGCCACTGAGGAGGCGGTAACGTTAGCATTAGGCATTTGAGCCATTACCATCCATTATTACTTAGATGAAAGGCGAAATATCCCCTTCAAGGACTTGAGAAATCCGTCAAGGTGAAATGCGGTAGATTTTCAACTACCATGGTCCCGTCACACAACCACAAGGGTAAGGAATTTCGGTATAGTAGAACAAAGAGTCTCAATTTTTTATTGTCAGCTCTCGGGTGTTTCTCCGCGCGGTGTCTTTTGGTGACAAAAGTTTCTCCATCCATCCCCCTGGCGCCTTTAGGTATGAAGATTGTTCAGGATTCTTCGGGATCCACTTCAGGCCTGAAGACGCCAGCAGGATGGCTGGAGAAACTGTCGTCACCAAAAGACACCATGCACAGTAACAGCCCAGAGTCGACTACAAAAAGCTTAACGACGCGGTAACCATCGTACCAATGTCTGAGTCTCAATGCACCACGCTTCCAATTTTTTGGATAAACAGACGGTTACCTGGGTTCAGAAGTCGCTCTACTCAAATCTAATATGGACCTATTTGGTTTTAAAAAGGTTGATCGTGCTGCAATGCATTAGAGGGTCTTAAACATATCAGCTCGCGTGTCCGTTTTCAACAAGGGTTTCCAAATCTAGTATTAGGGGTCGAATGGGCTTCACTGGCTATTAGGAGTGAGACATCAAGTTGGGACCGATGATTCTCGATTAATTGGTTAGCTGACAGGTAAAAATTAGTCTCAACATCACTCCAGTATGTTGGCGCGAAGGATTCCGAAGTGCTCTGATGTTGAAAAATGCATTTTTCGGGTGTTTCACCAAGTTTTTTTTGTGACAATTGTTTCGACAATAGTTTGGTGACAACAGATTTTGGTGACAAACCCACTTCGATCTAAAGTCCCCTGCTGGAGAGCAAGCAAAACTGTTGTCACCAACAACAGCAGCTCGGTGAAACACTGCAGCCTTCAACATCGCTTCAATTAATTAGTTCGAAAACCAACATACTTTTCAATTCGTCATAAACCTCGCTTGCTACCCCATGATGTGAACCAGATCCCTCTAAGGTAAATTATATCCACACAAAAGCATACAACCCGACGCGAAGTACGGCGGGGGTATCAGGTTGCATACGGGGAAGTGTGGGAGGAGTAGAAAAAAGTCCCAAGAAAGGAGAATTGTACAAAGGAATTTCGTGTCCAACACTGGATCGTGTATTATTGTGCGGTCATGAAGAAGGCTACCCGGGGGAAGATACCGATCGACTCTCGCAAAGCGAGGGGAAACGCGGAATCGGCTCAATCATTGCTTAAGACAAGGGCCAGATCCGAGATGCTGTACACAATTTGGCGGAAACCCATCCACCAAAAACCGGTACAACACGCGAGACCACAAGAGTATATCCACCCTTGTTTTCTCGGGTAAACTGGAGGCGTTCTTTCTTTTTCAGAGTTCCGGGACGGCTCTTTAAACGCAAAGCGATGGGCACACTGAAAAAAAATGAACAAAATGACGGCACGCGAGGTGAAGGCGGAAGAGTAATGATTCCGGGGGTACGGCACGCGAAATGGGATTATAAAGAGGTCACAGAGGAGAGTTCAGCGAGCACGACCGCGAAGTCTTGTGCGGTCCTTTTGTTTCTCATCCACCCCACGACGCCTCCTAAACCGACGCTCGACGCCGCCGTCGTGGTGTCGGCGGCGGCGGCGGTAGCAGCATGCGACGCGTCCAGACTTGGCAAGCGAATGCCTCCCCGGGCGCCCGTCCAACTGAATTCAAATCCCTCAGCGTATTAGCTTTTCCGGCAGAATTGCATCGCGCGACGAGGGAAGGCTCGGAGACGCAAGCGGGAAAGAAGGAAATCTCTCCGAAAGGAAAGATAAGGGAAATGGTTATGCAAGAGGATTGAGGATCGGAGGCAGGGGAAGAGAGAGAGAGAGAGGCAAGCACAGGAACACCCTTTGATCTTAAGCGGCACAGAGCATAATTTGTCCGCGACATATCGACGGATATCGCCTTAAAAATCAGTTGCACTTAATGACGTCCAGCAAGCGATGGCCAACCACCGACTGTCAGTCCTTCTTTAATTTACGTTGCAACTGGCTTTAGTCAATCTCTTTCTTTCTTCAAAGCGATTCCCAAACAGGGCAACAATCATCCGCTTCCCAATACATTTATCATATAAACAAGAGACGACACTTTTTTTTTAATAGTCCTCTGCGTAATTTCATTGGTGGTTCAATCCTAAGATTGGTTGACTGCAGCACTCCACACTTCCCTACCTAATGCTAGTGCTCTTACCTCCTCGCATCTCTTCCTATGTACCTTCCTCTTTATTTGGTCCATGAACTAATCCTGGGTCTTCCTCTGGGGACATTTCCCTCTATTTTGCCTTCAATTACGTCCACACAAGCTCATTATGTCTCAGGGTGTATTCACTCTATCTTGTTCTTCTTTTTTCTATGGTTTTCCATATGTTTCTCTACGTATATCACCTAAAAGTCACCTACGCTTAATAACGTCCAGCGTGCGATGATCAATTATCATTTCTATAACCGTCAATACTTTTATTTACACAGATATTGGGAAAACCAATCTCTTTCTTACCTCAATCCGATCTCCAAGCACTACAACAATCACCCATAATCACATACTTTACTCATAAAAAAGAGACGGGACGTTTTTAATCAATTTTCTACGCAAGACATAGTAAAATGGTAAGGATGGTGGTTGGGAGATTGACCGTGAAATGCCCGTGAGGAGGGCTTAAATGTTGACTGAACTGTGCACCGTAGCGCGAGAGAATGGTGACATATCGATGTCGAGCAATGCCTCGCCTCTCGCAGTCGAACGAAGTACGGCACTCAGAGCCAAATGGCATTCCAGACCGAGTAGTTTCACCGCCCCAAGATCAGATTACAACTTGAAATGGGTTATCTGACTTAGTGTATTTTATTGCATCCATAGATTCCCCGTGAACTAACTGACAATTTCCCTTACTTAAAGAAAGTATCAGCAGCGAATATCAACTGATTTTTTATTGGCCACCTCATGGATCTGAGGTGCTGAATTACTTTGATCGTAGACATTCCTCAATTTACGATTGTAGATATAGGTAGAAAATTGGAAAAATACCCGATCTAACATTCTGAAGAGAAATTGAGCAATTAATTTAAAACAATGAAAGGTTAATTTAAGGAAATCTCTCAGTTCAAAAAAGCTAATAGCAGTTCAAATAGAGATATAAAGATCAATGTAGTACGTTAAACACTTAACTCTTAAACCACAAACAATTTTTCATACTAAAGTCATCGAGACTTCGACATCGCCCCTTAGCGTAAACATCTGTTGCCATTGCCCATGGAAATTAAGCTTGAAATCCTGTTGTAAAAAATCAATGGATGATATTGGGAGAAAAAGGCATTGGGGAGTGGTGATCAATTTGGGAGAAATTCCCCGGTGTCAGTCGAGAACTAAAGAGCTCGAAAAATCGACTGACGGAGTTCGAGGCAATGTGCTTCCGATAAAGGGGAAGAGTCGGCAAGCGGACTGGTGGAAGTGACTACAAAATGACTAGAACGCCAAACGGAACGATTAGAAAAAAACCGGCGGGCGTGTGCACGTAAATCCACGTAATGCGGAAGAAAAGTAAGAAGAAGAGGAAGCACGTGGAGTCATTTCGACCAATGGAAGCGAGGCAAAGGCAGCCGGAAATGAGTGCCGCAAGTACCAGACGGTGAGATGCATGTATGGGGAAGAACGGCGCGGCGACGCACAACTTTGGTTTCTAAATGAAAAGGGGGATGTAGATGGGAATAGGCGATAATCTGGAAACGAGATGATCCTCTCTCGGTAATGCTCTCTCCTAATGGAGAGCACTCGGACGCCGAACTAATATGTCGTAGCCATGCTGTCCCCGCCGGAGCCGATCAATCTCTTAAACTTCTAATTGAGTAAATTAAATTATTTCATTATTTAGCATAAGGACGGTCAACTAAAATAAATCTACATGAAATATATGTACTGTGCTTACCAAAAATAACACATTTGCTCTTTGTCAGCATTTACCTCCATATAAACATACAGTACTCCGTCAGTCGGATGACATGGTGAGCAATTCCGCAGTCCATACGAAGCGAGGTTGATATCAGAGTTATATCGCGTGCAGCGAAGAGGAGCTACGTTTGTGAAACGATGCTACGATAAGTTGGCTAGTGTGCCTGGACTATTAGAAGAATTAGGATGAGAATCGCTATCACAGCGTAGGTTAAATTATAGGCTTAATCTCCAAAATTTCAGGATAATAATTTCTCTGACGACGTAAAAAACATACTATTAACCCCCTCGTATTACGGTAGATTAGATCGCGCCAATGAAATTAGAGCTAGATTGTAGAACCGATTGGTATAAAATGTCATTTTTTCCGCGTACCATTCGAGACCATAACAGCTGTGATCGTCGTCATGAATAGTTCGAATAGTGACAATAGGCAGACAGTAGATCTTTCTCTTTATATTCTCTACGTTCTTATTTCTGCATGATATAAATATTGATTTTCTTATTTATGCATGATATTTTGAATATGAAGTAGTAGTCTTTGTATCCCTTGCATGTTGGAAGGATTGACGATAGAATGTTTGTTGGTTATTAGATTTTTAATTGGCTCTTTGCATGTGTGGTACGCGGGTTTCGATGTAATTTCGGTGTTCTACCGTATCATTCATGCATGCCTGGTGTGGAAGCACCCCTTGCCACACACCCTTTGGGTGGCTTGCAGGGTATGACGTAGATGTATATGGGACGTTAAGCCGTGGTCCCATTGGCGCCTTTCGTTAAGAGCAGGCTAATGCCGACGCCGGGTTTCTATCCACCCATCTTCCCTTACCTATCCCCTATGGCGCAAATGACCTTATCTGTCGGTCGCCTCCCCAAATATCCAGTCCAATCCAATATAAACATACAACACCATGAATTCGAGCTCTTAAATTGCGGTTGGATAAAATTAATGATAATAACTTTGTTTAGAACCTATGCTCTCATCTGGGAACCTGGGATCTGAAATCTCTGGGGACTCTCAACCTAAGTTTAAGTAGTCAATACAAAAAATATGTAAAATAATAACTGGTAAGAATGTGATAAAATTAATGATGGCAGCACCGCTTCTTCGTATTTATTTTTAATTCTGTTAAATATATTTCGTTACGTATTTGCCACACGGTAATCATACTTTTGAAAGCATTACTGGGTCGATCCCAGATCAAAGCTTAACCAAACCACGAGATAGAAAAGGTGGTTAGATAGATAAATAGATAAGGGGGACAGCTAGATAACCACTAAATTATTTTTCTTAACCAGTAGAACATTTCATGGAGTCTGTTTCAATTCTTAGATGGGTACTTTTATCGAAAAAAACAATATTGACGAGAACATAAAATGACATAAAAAACAGTTAACTCACACACATATATATTTACGTGTGACCTCGATCCATTAGAGACACGTTCAACGCTGAGGAACATTTTCAGACGATTAATGTAGGTGATTCCATACGTTTGAAATCTTCCTTCATCGAACAAAACAATTCAAATTAATGATGCGAATTAAAAATGGAAAAACACCTCACTCTAAGCACGATTGGGCTCTGGAATAACTGATACGAATATAACGAGCAAAATTAATCACGTCAAACCTTTCAACGACCAACATTTTCCCTCAAAAATTTTATGCAAATTTTCGCGTGACAAGATTCATTAACACCTTGACTGACGTTCATTCGGGACGAGAGAATTTTTTTTAACTGGGGAGGATAATGAGCCACATCATTACATTTTATCACAGTTACTTGGCTTTTATATTTTCAACGATAAACATTAGAAAATAATAAAATAAATTCCAAGGCTTTAGATCTTAAATATCCTTAATGGTTCATAATATATTTTATCTTTATTTTCAGGATCATTTTCTTTGAATAGAGCACAAATAGGGTGATGCTTCATCTATCCCATCGAATACGCAACTTATATTGCCATAACGTTGGTTTAAACAGCTGACCTAACTGAGTACAAGTAATTCAGAGCAATGACCATTGGTATTATTAATTGGCACAAGAAAAAATACCTGGAGATACTCGTATTAACATTGATTTGGATTCTAACGAGCGTAAACTTTTTCGAGTTAACGAGTGAATTCTCATTTTAGTTCCACATAATTGCAATGCCGGTCTAAAAATATCCGTGACATGCCAAATGTCCCTTCGTTGAATTTCTTCTTCAAGAAAAAAAGCTTCATGAATTTCTTTTTTTTTAACGCAAATCCCTTCGTTGTCTAGTGATTGTACGAGCATCGCTCGGATTTTCGTCGAACGTGGACGAACATGCGTTGTGTCCACTCTCCGAAACCATGCGAAGCGGCACAGAACTCCGTCCATCATCCACTGGGAATCGGCGAGATAATGACAGTACGTGATAGAGCAGTGGGTGGAGTGCACTTTCCCAACTCATACACCCGAGCAAAAAAAACAATGGGGGTGGCAGACGAACTGCAGTAGGTGTAGTAAAGAAACAAATCCGTGCTCCACCCGGAAATAATTAACAGAAAATTAAAAAAAAAAATTACTGAATGAGACTGTCTCCATGAACCATGACAAAGGAATGAGAACCGAGAGGACATCCTCGCGACTACCCCGGGTCCCTAATTAACTGAATCCAAAATACCAATTGCCAACGTTCTCGCATCCCGGATCTCTCGAATTCACTGAACTTCGATCACAGCCCCTCCCAACGCCACGAGCCAAAACGAAATGAAAAATAGGCAAAATAAAGGTTTAAAAAAATCTTTTTTTCTTCCAAATTTGAGGAAATGGGGGTTCGGAGAGGAAAGAATGAAAATACGATGGATAGAAGGAGAGGTGAATGAAGAAGTGAAGCCCATACGCAGGATGGAAGATAAAGAAGTGAAGAGGAAATAAGGAGCAGACGGTTGGAGGATTAACCAGGTCATTAGCGTCAAAGTTGTCTTGATTTCAGAGGTCGTGACAGGGAATAGAATTCTGGGGATGAGGAGATGAGGCAGGAAATGTAAAATAATTTACATGGAATAAAGCATGGTTGGTAAAGTGTGGAAATAAAAGGGGAAACCGTAGAAGAATTACGTACCAGCGGTCAAAATGAACATTAATACGTAGTTTTATGCCTATAAAAATCTCCCTTTCTTTAGCTTGGCCTTGAGAAATAATAATTTTCAGTGTCTCCAACTGAAGAGCGTGAATGAAGTAACCCAGATACATGACATATGAGAATAATTATTGAAAATGTAGAGTTTTGCGGATTTTATTAGCAGAACCGCGCGAGTTTGTAAAGCTAACACCATTTATAATAATATATATATTTTTTAAACTCACAAAACAACCCAACTTCGAGATAAATTTTATCAACGGACTTCTCATACCTTACACTGTATTTCTCTTCGGCGATAGTGTCAACATTAACAAAAGGGTACAAAAAAGTAAAGAGAAAACTAATTGACAAATATAGTAAAGAGACATGGGTGGTTTCCTGCTGATTTCCTCCGTCCTGTCTTCAACGTGGTGGCACTATGGCTTAACTGATTGGAATCAGACATATTCATTGAACCAGCCATCTCACAGCGTTCAACGAAGAACAAACGATTCGGGTACAACTTTAAGTTCAGCATCTTCCCTTCGACCAATCCGGCCTGAGTCATCCTATCGCAATTGTGGCTACATCTCTTGTTCATCCAGCATACAGGTTGGCATTCGCAGAGAACGCCCGGTGGCTTATTATGAATTTACAGTAGAAAGGGCCAGGGCAGCTCAAGGTGGTCAGAGGGCGAATCGTGAGTCGTATTGAGCACTTTTTAATGAATTTCCAAGTAAGTGAAAAAAATCTTGGACCAAACTTCACATGAGTACATCAGTTATTACGTATGAAATAACTGTACATGTTTGAAAATAAATTACCCAAAAATAATAATTTAAAACTTTTGTCTCAATTAAAGCACTGCTATGACTTGATTTTACGGAGTGGAGTTTGTATTTCAATCGAAAATTGTGTGTACATTTGTTTTTTTATTTGGCATGAAAACTTGATATTCAATAGGAACCATTATAGTTATATGACAGGTATGTTTTAGCGTTTAGGAGATAATCTGTACACATGCCATCGAAATATTTCGAATTGTGTGTCAAATTCCATGAGGGTCCGCGTCAAAAATAGCATTGAATTGCCAAGGAACTAAATCGGTAACATACAATTTTTTCGGTTTTATCTATACATATTTCTAATAAATACGCGTATAAAATATTTTACGTAAATCTGTACGTATGCAAAAATTGCTCCAATTAGTCAAATCAATCGGCGCAGCTGTGCACGACTACTGGTCCAGACGAGTGAATTCCAAAATTGTGAACTTCGTTTATTATTTTAAGCAAGTGAATCGGCAACCATTACAGCCAACGGCTAAACCTTGAGCACTAAAAAAAATTATTGACCTCACTTTCACGCATAAAAGTCTCAACCGCCAGGCACATGCATGTGTCTTACGGCCTTTTTTTTAATCTTAAAATTTTCGAGTCGGGTATCTCCACATCATCTCACCCATGCACAGCTACCAGAAGCCACGTCCATTTCCCACGAGTTTTCTAGCTCAAGACTGCCTAGGCAGCCTATGGCGAGCCGTCATATTGTATTTGGTGCGCGCGCTTCCCAAAACACAGGAGGAAAATGAAATTTTGAAATCCCTGAAAAAAATCCATTAGGAGGCATTGTCCACGTCAGAAAAGAGTGGGAAAACTTCTCGGATCTTATCGTTACCTCCACCCCGGGGCGCCGCCAGCGCCATTTAATTCACTTCTGGGCGGGGATTAAGTTGTACATTAAAAAAAAAGAGAAAACAATATGCCGCGAACACAACGTTGTCTGCTATTATCTCCTGAGCTCCTCTCTGTCCCGTTTCTTTTCCTAACTCTTCCCCGTTTATGAAATTCCCCGCGTGTACCAGAATCGGGATACAGCTAATTGGTCGAGGCCCGAGGCGCCCCTTTATAATTCTTCCTGAGCGATGTGCCGTTCCCTTTACTGTCAGGAGCACAAAAGCCCGGATTGTCTTGTTTTTAATCACGAATATTCAATTTTCCTCCGTTTTGTAAGTAAAGATAGCATAACTGTCTACCTATTTTCGTATCTCGCCATTGGTTTAGTTCTGAGCTTATTTCTGAGTAACTTTCCCCTCATAATTCATTCTTGCTTCAAATACATCAATTTTCAATCAATTGCCACTCCATTGTTTTCCCAGTTGCATACGGCGTAACCAAGTGATGGGTAGCGCTTGTGACAAGCTCTTAGTTACCAGTAAATTTATATTAATTGCCTTTTATCCTAGGTGGAAGTGGCCTAGTAATGATATTCTTCAATTTTCAATAATCCGTTGATTGTTTTTCGTTAACCATCGGCTGATTTCAGGATCGCCAGCTTTCAGCATCAATGGCAAAGTTTTTTTTTTCGTCAAGAGAAAAACATGGAAGTGACGAGGCAGGTTTTTAACTAACAATTAACGCCACATTCGTCGTGAGTTAAAATATTCAATGAAATATATTGCGCAAAAAACAATTGCAGGTAATTTCAAATATATGATTCTTTTATATTACCGCGTGGTCATTTCGACGGCGCAATCGTACGTATCGTACTTCCCCCATACGCCAACACTCCCACATTATAAAAAGTGATAATACGCATGCATTTGCATTAATGAAGAGGATAAAGTTCGGGCGAACCAGTTGACAAATATTTACAGGGATATGAAGGGATAATTTAAAGATCGTCCGGCATTAAAACTTGAAAAATCACAAAGTACTTCGCGCAGCATTTAAATGAGATGAAAATGAGGTATAGGTCAACTTTACTCATCTCGTTGTTAATCACCGACCATTACTACAGAAGCGTCAGCGGATCCCGTCGCATTTATTATCCCCGTCGCATGATTTAAATAGCAAGGGTCAGCACTCGGGAACAAATTGGTTTGAATATCCTCCGACTGCATTCCGTGAGTAAGTACTGAATGTGCTCCCCGGAGAAAAATTACGAGAAAAAACTCTCGATCCTCGAAAGCCTTCCTTCTTGAATACCAAAGGTCTATGCCTCACGGTGGGAATCGCGAAGACGTCACAACTTTCACAATCCTTATTAGGGGAAACGGAATGAAGGAATTCTACCGACTCGAGACCAGCAACTTTGCGGAACTGCTTCCCGCAGCGTCGTCGGCGTAAATCTCTCTCCTGCCCCTTAACGTACAACACGGAGACCATTCTCTTCCCTCCGCCCACTTCCCTCTTCCTGCAATTCCAAAAGCCAATCTTCCTTCCTTTAAAGCGCCACCTTGTCCGCGTCTCGGATCATCGACTGGTCATACGCCCTTGTATTGGCTAACCGGTATTCTCTGACTTTCTTTTTGTGACATGAGCCAAAAATAGTTGCGTAACTAGGTAGCGAAGCGCAAAAAAAACTCGCCCGATAACTAAAATTCGTTTCATGAACACAGGGAAAGCATAGAAGAGTCGCCAAGGCTGAAGATGTTGATTAAAAATGTAATTCATTCATCTATCATTCAAGCATAGAGCAATTTAAGAGCGAGAATATACATTCTGGAATGGGTTATCTAATACTTTTAAGTCATACATCATGAAGCATTTACTAAAAATCTTGATCCGAGTACAAATTTACCCAATTTATGCAATTCGGAAAAAGTTAAGGGTATCATGACTCCCACACTCTGATTCATTGATATTTATTGGAAATTAGAACAGAAAAATACGTAGCGACACTTTACTTGGCATTTAGATGTAAAAATTAAAGACTATACATATATACATTTATCTTTATAGCCTTACTTAAACTTTCCGAATGTCTAGGCATAAGTGATATTACCACCAAACAACGGCTTTAGAAATGTGGCATGAGTAATTTTTTCGCCCTGTAGGAGTATTCAAGTCTCATTAGGTGACTATAAAGCACATCTATTGCCGAAGACTTACGAAATTCTGACATTTTTACAGCAACAGTTTTACCCATATTAGAAGGATTTCAGACAGATTCAAGAGATTCTCTGGAAGCCAAACTGCCAAAATGGAAGACAAACTACAACCTTGAAGGCATTTGGATTCGAGTCCTAAATGACAAAAATTTGAAAGACAATCTTAAAAATTCAATATCCTGATTTAAGTTATTTCGACGTTGCAAATAAATTCCCTAAAAGGTCCCAATCACAAGCCGTATTGGTTTCATGTCTGGTTTTCCTTTTATCCACACAACACGAATAACAACTCAGGCTGCATCCAAGAGCTTGGTCGTGATTAGACGGGCAATTGATGCTCAGATTGTGTTGTATCACTCGGCCCCTGACCGTTGGGTTCCCCATCCATATTCCGCGGTCATGCCCTTGAATACTCCCAGATGAACCAAATCCGTGTGATTTTCTGGGGAAGCACTATAACCGTCCGGTTAATAGCAGGCAGCACAGGGATGGGAAAGGAATCCTCTATTGGGAGTACGATGTTCTCACACACACTACCCAAGGGCTTATTGTGCGGCAAGCTCCACCCAACAACCCGACAAAAACCGGCCGTTGGTTTTATTGCCTTAATAACAAGAGGTGCATAATTAATGCCACCACAAAAGAAAAGAATAGCTCCCTATACAAAATCCGCTCAATCCCGAAGA
This sequence comes from Ceriagrion tenellum, assembly GCA_963169105.1. Taxonomy (NCBI): domain Eukaryota; kingdom Metazoa; phylum Arthropoda; class Insecta; order Odonata; family Coenagrionidae; genus Ceriagrion; species Ceriagrion tenellum. The sequence goes on along the minus strand of OY720632.1, from coordinate 134,007,219 downwards.
GGTTACGTCACTTTCTTGGTTAAAGATTTTATTAGCTGTGGCCAAATCCACAGATTTAGGAATGGACAGATAGAAGGAAAAAGCATACGCTACCCCAGCGAGCGCTAAACGTATATGAGGTCACAAAATACGTGCAACCTTAGAACAGCTGGTACATAAAACACCGCTTCACTTTGTTATCTGGGGATGATATACCACATCGAACTTCGCATAGTACTCTTTTCTTGTAGAAAATTGCGCACCTTTATATCCATTCATCGTGTTTAAATTCCAAGCAACATTGCCTGAATTTTTTTGAATTAGTGCAAGCGATTATTTAGCCTTAGAAGTAAAAGTCTTTGAACGATATGTAGCATTATAGATGAGATTCAAAGCTTTGAAAATCGATCTATGCTGCCATTTTTCTTCGAATTCATTCCTGAATGCGTTTTAAAAGTCTGCCGACCAAATTTCGATATTCGATCAAAACCCCTTCAAGGTAATTGGAACGCGGTACCATTACGCATAAAATGTAATCAATTTTACCTATTTAAAGTGAAAAATCTCATCCTTCCAATTATATAAATTATCAGTTACTAACCGCATCACTTTTCGAGATATTGGCCAATATATATATGGCATCTTCCATGGGGTATGTACTACACCCCACTGGACACTTTGGAGACATTTTGTTTAAATAACGAGGGCATTTTGTTGCACAGATCGTTTGACCAACCGTTAAACCAACGGCCAAGAAGGAATTTACATCGTACAACGACAAACAATAGTCCAGATTAAGACTGAGTTATGTAAACTAAAAGCTAACTATTGAAAATTTAAGCAAACAAAAACAAATATTTTGTGAATTAAAATTATCATACTTGCCTCATGTGTACAACAATTAAATTTTTTATTATTTATTTATTTATTTTTTTTATTTATTTTATATATTAAATATTAAAATTAAATAAAGATTAAATTTCATATATAACTTTAACATGATCCTTATCATGACTAATCGAAACTCTCGCTCAAAATTCTTTCGATGAAAAATTGAGGGTGGACATTTTTTAGATATAATGCATTTACTAATTCTCAAAGGCTACGGACAATGCCTTAGTACATTTTATCACTAGGATATGAAGATTTGTCATTAGTGTTATAAAATTTGGTTGAATTTTAGGGACCTAAGTAAGATTGACGAGAACCCCGACGACGGAAAAGACACAAGTCCGGCGAGAGATACAAGGTGATCAGCGGTTCAACCTCTCCTAAGCAGAAAGTCTATCACAATAGTGTGGCTTATTGCAGGTCCCCAAAGTAGTTGAGGAGTTATACCAAAACGATTACGCCACTCGAACCCAATACGAAAAAAACTGACGATTGAACAGCACACTCCAGAAACTCTGAATTCTAATGAATGAAGAGCTAAATAATACTATTTGTTCATCGCGCTACAGCAAAACGGTCTCCAATCTGCATCAATTAAAGTACAGCAACCTCAAACTCAATAGCCAATAAACGAAGGAGGTGACACAATCGAAAACTTAGTGCTGCTTACCAATAGACCACACATTTTAGAATCACGTCCGACTCCTCTGAACTTTCCTCCATATCACGCGTCGCTATTTCTGACAAAAAAATTACATATCTTTTTCTCTTCAATATCGATTATAATGGTTAAAGTGAAAGCTATTATTTCACAAGTCAACACTTCAGTTAATAATCGTACGGTACTAGAGCGAGACCTTACGGTGAAACCTTTTTTGTAATTAGAAAGTAAATAAAAAGGTTAAATTGTTACGGTAATTAAAGTAAAAAATGAAAGTGACATGGTGCCACGAAACCAAAAGAAAAAACTGGAAATATATGCCTCGGAAGGGCACGGATAGCTAACGGTGCTTTATATAAATGAAGCATAATTCTGTTCTGGTAGTGTTTAATTTACAACGCGTTCTAACGCATTAGCGTCGTTCTCATATACAAACAATGCAACACATACACAGATGACATTTATTTTCTAGAACGCGGTGCACAATAACACTTAATCGTAGAAAATTAAGTCTTCATTAATTTGAATTCATTATATCGTTTCACCATATCTCGCCAGACATCGTTTGAATTCAGTAAACAGTAGCCAGAGGAACGAATCCTAAGCATTAATTTCACATCAAATACCAAAGTAAAAAGAGTAAATCTTAACAAATTATTATTTAAAATCAAATATTTTGGCCTGGTTAAAATGTTACTAATTTGTTTAACATTTTGCTATAACTAATGACTAACTGGAAATTCATCAACGAATATTAAATTACACTTCCAAGTACAGACATGATTAGCATATTCATGACTATTTCGTGCGAACAATTATTTATTTAAAATAAGCGAGTTCTGCTTACCAAGACACCACCGTTAAAGTTTTCCATTAAGAAAACGAGACATTTCGAGCCAGTAAACGGAAAAATTTGAGAAAAACTTTTTCAACCGTCCCCCTCCACCACACAGCTTACTTATTAGCATGACATTCCTAAGGAATGGACGTCTAATGTAAGAATTGGCAAATAATCGCCATTGAATAGGGCCGTCTCAATTAAATTCGACTGTCACGCCTACTCGAGCCGGAACAAAACGGTTGCTAGTTTTCTATTTCAGAGCGGTGAAATTCCTCAAGAGCTTAAATAACCACCGGATCTCTCCTTTCATTTTCCAAGGCACAGGGACCGGGTTCAAAATCGAGAACGATAAGGAAAGTGAAGGGCCTCGGACATAATGGTCTCGATTGAGATTTTTGCCAAGAGGTGATATTTTTTTAATGAGCATTGCTCCCTTTAAGGGTGCGATGGCGAAAACATTCTTTCCTTTTTTTCCTCTGATGGATGGGAAATGAAACTTTGGTTTCGAAATTACTTTTTTTGGCGCGGAGGATAAATTTTTCGATGGGTCGAATTAAGCGTACATAGAAAAAGAAATATCATTCTGATACTTGTACATGCTTCAACATGGCTATATTAATTAAAGATTTTATATTTTAAAAAAAGAATTGGTCAGAAAGGACATCGCGACTATTTCTAAAGGGACATTTAGACAGTTCAGAAACACAACCTTTGCCTGTTGACAGAGCGTTAAACATTAGTTTGCTTGTGAGTTAAACAAGACTGGCTTAGTTTGCTTGAGAAATTTAGAACTGCTGTGTTTCAGAGTGACACAGAGAATATTATCATGACGCCTCACTACATCTCTAGGTCTGACAGAAGTGTTAAAATACGAGAGATACGTTACCGAACATAAAGTCACAAAAACTCGTTCTTTCCGCGCACAATAAGTGATCACAATAATAACTGAGCTCCATAAAATACACTCCCATTATACACGTCACCATTTCACGTCCCAAAACCTTACGTCTTTACACGGCTGGTGTACCAACACTCCCTGACACACGCCCTTGCGGCGGCTCGCAGGGTAGTATGTAGATTAGATAATAATTACACTCTCTTTCAGTATTAAAATTCTTCGTAGGCATGTTACAGGCCATTCAATTAACTGTAATTTTCACCGCAAATTGGAAAATAGTGAAAAGAAATTTTCTTCCGCCATGCGCACAATTATTTTCACCACCCAAACTCCCATCGCATGAAAAGTAAAAGAATGATTTATAATTTGGTGGCACGTGAGCCAACAATGATTCTTCCACACTTCTTTCGACAAAAATGATGCAGTGTTTCTGGATGACGTAAGGAAGCTTAGCCTTCGCGGAAAAAATATGTATAAAGAGAGCAATGACAATGCAGCCTTCAAAGAGTGGCGAGGTGATGATCTTAAAGAGGGGCGCAACATGAGGATAAGCGGCCAAAGATAATTTATGGCGTACGGAAAAAATAAGTGGAAAAGAGCGCCGAAAAATTATAGGGGATAAACAAAGGAGGTCAAGTGAGGTAGATTGACCGTGGGAGGGTGGGCAGGGAGGAAGGAGACGTGGGTGGGGGCGTGAGGGGAAGGAGAGGTAGGTGGCGAAGGTTCAAGGGGCGATACTGAGCCAGCGGCGGCGCTGGGCGTCGAGGCGACCCAGTATGCCAAAGGAAAGCGGGGAATACGACTGGATGTACTTGTGGACATCAAAAAACCTGGTGGCACATGATAGTGGAGAGTTTTAGTTATTCGAGAACTTGGTGGCACTCGATAGCGAAGAGTTTGAGGTCACTGAGTGCGGGTCCTACGAAGTGGAGCAGGCGGATTAAAGAACGCCCGCAGGTATCCCCGGAGGCACCCTAAGTTCCTTCGTCCCTCTTGCCTTACATGCTTCCCTCTCCATAAAGCCATGCTCTACACAGATGTGTCTCCTCAGATGTGTGCCTCCTAGGCATGCTACCTCCATAGGGACTGTTTATAGGTAACAGCGGCATTGAAGAAAAACTGAGAGAAATGTTGGTCAAACCAAAGTGAGGGACGACGAAATTTGAAGAAATTGAAAGACAAGTCGAATGAAACTAAATGAATTTTCAGCCAAAGGCCGCAGGGACGTAGGGAACAGAAAGTAGCAGCGATAAATTCGAGGTAAATATATCGTTCAACGATTCATACTTTACATAGTGGAGGGAATTCATATTAAATCACACTAAATTACTCTTTCCTAAGGGATATTTTTACACTGCCAAGTTATTCAACTTACAGGGTCATCATCTTGTACCAGATGATTGCACTGTGACTTAAAACGTGTAGCAGTATTGAAATATCCTGTGAAGAAGTGCAATTGTGTGCGATTCCATCGAATTCAAAACCGTGGCCAACAAAACCCCTCCTTTAATAGAATAACTGATCTGAACATAGATTCCTGTTTGATAAATGGTTAATATTCCTTTGTTACCAAAAAGTGATTTAATAAATTAATAAAAGCAAAAAAGTATTATGGTATCAAACAAAATTTATCCAAAATACAAAATTATCTCCATAAAATTGGACATTTTGCAAAAATACTCCTCGACTTGCCTCGAGTTTTTACCATTTTTCTTAAGAATTTGCGAGTCCATTAGAAAGTTTCGACATATTCCATTCATCTATTTAATTAAAATGCCTACAAAAGGTGACAGGTAACGTTTCAATTCCCCATTTCATCGGGGTACCCCTGAATGACTGCACAAAAATGTCTACTATGTACAATGAATGAAAATTATTATGGCTTGTTGAACAGCAGCAGTAAGCATGTTCATCATAAAGACGTGTAGAGACATTTCCAATGGAAAAGTGATTTTAAAGTTTCCACCGAATGAATGAAATTCCAGGAATCAACCTAATAACAACACTTAAAATTGTATTTCTCCCAACATAACCAGTAAATATCTGCAAGAAATAATTTTGAAGCCATGGATATTTTATTCCCTGAGGGAAATATCCAAAATATTCATGCTTCTACTGAAACTACAACATGACACTCCAACCTAAAAGTAAGAAAAAAACTTTCGAGTACACAGTCGTTACAAAATTCGAATACCTTCAGCTTTAAGAACCTACGATGGAAATTTTGAGATAACAAAAAGGAAAATAGAATTTTTCTTTCCAATTAATCGACACTTCGGCCCCCTTTAGCCAACATCTTACAAGTTTTTTAACTCATCACAAGACTCTTATTGGAAAATTCTCGTATCTCCAAAGAAATATATTTTGGAGTTTTCTTTCCCACGGGAATAGAGCACGTCAAGTCGCACGGTGAGAGATTAGTTCAAAAACCTGACAGGTAAATTTCATGTATCGTCTAGGTAAATTAAAATATCAAAAAAATGCTCTTTATTCAATGAAAAATCTTGTTTTCCCCATTACTTATCGCGCGTAGGAATTAATATTTGGACTGACAATTTATAGTGCATGGCAAAATTTATGGGTATTCTTCACGGTTTAACTCGAGGGGAACCGTGTCTCGCGAGAAATGCGGCTGCGACATCTCCGCCTCCATCCAACGCCAGTCCTCCTCCCCTTTTTCCCTTATTAGCTGAGGTCATTAAACTGATTATTTTCTTATTTTCCTCAAAACCCTTTATGCACTCTCATTTCGAAGGCTTTCTTTCCACTCCTCCTGGCCAAAACCACCTTCAAATTAACCTCTAACCGAGCGGAATGCTAATTATTTCCACGGTGGAGATGGATAGTTTCCAAGAAGGAGCTGAAGACACGGTCTTGTTTGTAAAAATATGATTAATTGCCACCAATTTCGTAACTCACGTCTAAGAAAAACACTGAATAGCACCTCTAGGAGACGAAATGTTAACAAACAGGAACCACTTCCTTCTAAAGTACTCTCGGGGAGCAAAACACCATGCAGCATCATAGCCTGCTTGCAAAATCAGTGGTAGTATAATTATGACTCTACAAAACAGACCACATGCCATTGATCTTAAAACAACCGGTGCCACATGAGTTCTCGAACATTATCCGCTGACGGAAAGGCATTACAAAGACAATCCTGGATTTGCGCAAAAATCAGCTCATCTGATATGTTAGATTAATCTTACACAACTAATCCAGGGTATAAGAAATGCCAAATTCGGAAATCTGATTTAAAGGGATAAACTAGGCGTCAAATATATTTAGTTACTCTTAGCGTAGAAACCTTTAATTCCAATGCTAAACCGAATAGTAGAGTAGTGGATTGAAAGCCTGATTTGGACGTAAATTTTGGGAATACTTCCAAAAACAACATTTTCTCAATAGAATACAAACCAAGCTGCTCGTGTGATCCACAATAATAGATTCGGAAATGATTCAAATAGCAATCAGGTCGTTACTGGTTGGCGTAAAAAGGAAACTAATCGGTGCTTCTATATATTCCTCCGCGATGTTTAGCGGAAACTGCATTTTAAACCACACTCTCTAAGAAAGAATCATAGCACAGAGGTGATTATAATAGTTTTAGATGAGCGGAAGTGGAAAACATTTTCCTGAAGGCAACCCATTCTTAATATTAGCCTCCCAGAAAAACATAAACATATATATGTATATAAAGTTGAGATGCTTACCCATGAGAAATGCATGTTATTAATGTAACATACGCGCTTTGCTATTCAAAATTCAAACAAAAGGACTGCGGTTGAATTCCGCAATTTCACCACCACCCACGCTTCAAGGGAATCTGGGTACGGGAGCACCTTGTTAAGGTCCGGCCTGTGCCAGAAACGCCCTTCTCACGGCCTTGGTGCGGGAAGATAAGGACGGAGAAAATACAATTCCTTGCCTTCATGGACGAAGGTCTCACCGACCTAGAGTGGAGAAATACCTACGTGCCTCGCCACTGCTTCTTGGATTAAAATTTGGACATTCGCATTAATTGGACGCTACTCTTGGTTGTTTTTACTGGCACCATGAGAATACAAAAATAGGAACCACTCCGCATTTCAGAAAATAAAAAGATATGTACACACTTTAATTCCATGAAGTCAAATACAATTATATTTTCCTCTTAAATAAACCGTGTTTCGGACTAATCTTTATTTAAATTCTCTTATTAGCCCTCTATACACTGATTTTTTCGTCCACCATGTGCAGTCATTTCACATGTTACCCCACTCGTGGGAGAATCAGGAACTGAAAGCTGCGAATAAGAGATATTTTAGCTGCCAAGCTAAAAATTGTTGTCACGAAGGCATATAGACGCCAAGAAAACTAATTAGCGACAGAAAAAAACTCTTCTATATGCTACCTCTAGGTTACTCAGCGTGACAGAGAGTTAAGCAATTTATGACTTTATTTTGGTACACCAACCTAATTTATAATTAAAAATAATTTTTAAAAATGTAATGTCAGTCAATAGGTCGATTTCACGGAGCAAATGTGAAGCTTAAATAAGAATATGAATCTTTGAAAATAAAATTCCCAGTTATGTGCTATCTCAATGCGTCCAAAGTTGAGAGTCCCGATGAACCACAAATGATCCGACTTTCATAATCCCACATGATTTATGGACTACGTAACCCCAGCGAGATGAGCACTTTATGACTCAAAGAAAAATAATATCGCAACTCGACTACACAGCAAATACTGCAGGCTTTGTATCAAGGAGGACAAAAAAACTTGGCGCAAGTTCCGGGCACGAGTGGTTTTTCCAAAAAAAATTATAAATTAAAAGAAATCCACGTTGGGAGATGGGGAAATAAAACTTTTATGCCCTCAAAATAGCACGGGGATGGAAATGAGTGGACTTATTCGCAAGATGGGGACTTCAGAAAGGGACAGACATGAGCCTGCATTTTATTTTCTTTAATGGAACCTCGTTTCCGGCAGTTCCTCCTTTGCTCCTGCGGGAGTACATACATACCAAAGGGATACGGGGGAAAGACGAGGATCCTGGCGACGAAGACTACTTCGCTCTAGTTTTCCTACGATGGGACATCACTGAGAAAATATCCGACTAGTTGGCTGGGCATAGTCTCTCCTATTTCGCGAAAGAGGACAGAAATGGGAGATACGTTGATTGCGCAAGACACCGAAATGGAATCCAAAAAAAATGCCGACGTATTCCTCTCGATTGTTTTAATACGAATTCAGAAATACTATTGAAAATGAACTGTGGCAACTTGAAGGGTAAATCGGCTAACGATTAGCTAAGAGAACATTGTACAATCTGAGTGGAATTAAAATTTTCGTTGAATTGGATAAAACTACCAATTTCAATAAGTCTAGGGCGGTGTATTGTTATGTTGTACAAGAAAAACCTTCGGCGATCTCTCTAAGACTGTTCTAGACTAAGGCCGGAGCATATAAAATTGGTAAACGAATGAGATGAACGTGAATTTAAGCTCAAGAGGTGATTCTAAAATTTACCAGTTGTCTATTTTTATCGTAGTTCTCATAAATCACTATAAATTTTGGAGGTTACACGAAGGTACGACGACAGGTATTTTAGCTACCCAGGTGCATTATTAAACGAAGAACATACAGGCCACGTAAATTTCTTTTGGCACTATGATCTTCGCATGTATGCGCATTAGCAAGCTACTGTCGTGGCTGGTCTGACCCTTCTATTTAGACCACTTTCGTATTACCGTCTATCCTAGAATGGCGTAGTTTCCGGCAGAATTAATTCTGAGAAATTATAACCTAAGTTTTTGTTTGGGCTTGATATTTCAGCAACAATAGGAATGTATATTTTACACATCATTTGTGAAAAACAATCTGATGTGTTTGTTGATTTCATGTACTTCAGGTTGCGTAATAAAATCATTAAATATAAGCCCCGGGCCTTACACGACACCCCAGCCAGAGCCGAGTTCCGACTCCAACGCCTCTGGGTTACCAGATCGGCGCATTACCGACCAAACAACCGGGGTCAGTGGTTACGCCCACCTCGTGATAGGTCGTATGCTCTCCTTGATGTATCAACAGCCTAGCCAATACCATCAATAGCCAATCAAATAGCCAATATCATCAAAGCCATTGGTGAAATTATAATAACCAAGGAATGACCGATTCTCAGCACTAAACAAGCTTTTAACAATATTTAAATTATTCCATTACGCTGGAAAATGGCCACAGCATTTTGCAGCAATTCAAACAGAATTTTGTCTTACTAGCACCGGAGCGGGGATGAAAAGCACTCGCTCTCCTACAATTACTCGCATTTTACACGTGCACTAACCAGAAACACCAAACTGCCGTGTCACCGAGGCACTCAAGTTCCCAGTTACCAAGCAGCAGAAACAGGGAAGGACCAATTTAAGTCGTAAAAGTTATGCCATAGTTTATCTTCAGACGTGAAAATTACAATCCAATAAGGAAATAAAACACTAAACAAAGACCTAAATGCAAACAATGAGAGCCATCTCTCCAGATTCACTGAAATCACCCTCTTAAACTAGATATTTCTCTCGTAAACTTCAATCAGCAGAAAATATTACATCCGTATTTTTCGATAAAATACCCAGGAGTACATCCATAATTGCAAAAACGTTGTTTGGATTTCTTGTATTTATAATGTAAACATTCTCCTTAGCCCCTATAGTAGCTGACATTCTCCGAATAAGGCCTCAAACACGCCGAGTTAGAGATAAATTCATGATATCACACAACAGGCCAGCAGGAGTTACTCATCCCACTTTATTTTCCAAAGCAAGACGTCTGAAGACTAACATGCGTAATATACCAAAATTCGTACCTCACTCAAGTTTCCAGATGAGGTCCTCATTTACTTCTTTGACTTAAAAAATTGCGGAGGATATTGTAGTCTGGTTAATTTTCCCCTGAATTCTGCGGTTCTGCAATAAATACTGTCGACAACTTGGTTTCAGAGAAAAAAAGTCCCTAAATGAAATTGGCTAACAACATTCTGGCATACTTAGGGTGATTTAATGCCTAATAAAGGAAGGTCAAGCTACTGATTGTACACACAGCAGCTCTCACAAAACCACACTGATTTTTTTACTCACGAATGATATAAGTTTGTTTCACTTTAAAAACGTTTATTTGCGAATGGAAACTTCAACAAATCACAGAGTATTAAGTCTCCACACTTAAATGAACTTAGGGATGAAATTCCTCACATATTTTAAAGAATGTGTTTCATTTTTTATGTCAAAACACTTCAGAGACTTAAGAACAGACTAATAAATATATAGTGCCAGTTCCAACATTTTTATTGAGCCAACACTTGAGATCAAATCCTCTGATGAAAGAGTATTGATGATGAATTATTGATGATTGAAGATGAAAGAATACTGGCCACACAAGGTGAAAGAATACAAGGATATCCTGATTCCTACTAAGGTGCTTTGTGAAGAGAACCGCAACTAATTAATTCCGACCGTCGGATGAGACGAAGAGTCATAGATCCCAAGGCACTCTACGTAAACGATGGACTAATACCGATGCCGAGTTTCCCTCCACTCTTCCTCCATTCACAAATAATCCTCCACCACTAAACCTACCTATTTATCCTAAGTGGCGCATGTGCCTTCAGTCATCGGTTGCTTCCCCAAAATAGCCTTCTGACTCAGACAGAGGAAATGCCACAAGAAGTTAGGATAGCAAATTTTAACGCCGGAACACAGATAAGCACATTCCTAGCTTATGAGGGTGGTTGGTACATCACATGCACGAAGCAGAGAGTTGTAGGAGCGAGAGTCAAGTCTGGGAAATTGAGATATCTCCGGTGAAAAAACACTTGAATTTCCTGAACCGCGTCGAGATCGCGAAGGTATAGTAGCCAGGAAAACCCCAATAAACGTCACTTTCCAATCACGACCATTATCTGAGTTTTATTTGACACTGTATAAAAAAATCCTTCCACCCGAAGGCATGTATGACTGTAGGACGTTGGAGCTGGCTTCCTCAGTACTAGGTACCACTGCCAGAGAGAATCGCCTGTACCTAGCAAGGACAAACTTTCATATATCTCGTCCTCTGTAGTTTCACGGTGAATGGTTGTACTCATCGGGTCACATATTTCAGTTTTAGTTGCTCACGGTATGATCCATAAATCCCTGTTACCCTTACCCTTCGATAACACTCGGCAGTTACAAAAACGTCAAGGTAAACTGTCCTCCATTTGTGATTATTCATCGTTCCCACATTCAACCCTAGGTTATGATCTGAAATATTGCCGGCTGAAATATAGTTTAAATTCATGACATAAATCGATAGAGATTGAGAGTTTTGAAAGAGTAAACATGTTGGTCATTGTTATCCAGCGTAAAATCATATATCTCTGTAGTTAAACGTTGTTCTTACTTTTTCAACTGAATCTCCTGAGGTGAATAAATAATGCTTATGAAACTAAAAACTGCAGCCTTTTGCGGTTTTCCCACGACATCAAATTTCATAGGTAAATCGAGTACCATTTAGACTTTTTGTGAAAACCGCATGTAGAAACTCGATAAATATCAATCCGAAAAAACTCCTATGCTAATAGTTATTCACCAAAAGAGATGTGAAATCAGTTGGTATAGACTTCTGCTATAAATTATCTGGCTAATGAATTCACTGCAAGGAATCGTAGCGTAAAAAAATCATGAACCATTCCATAAAAATGCCTTAAGTTCATTTTCTAGTAGATCTAAGCCAAAGGTTTACATATAAAATTTTTGGTTTACATAAGTAAATATCGAAATAATTTTGAATTCACAGGCGATGTGCGGATCAGGCCAAGCGAAAACTGTGTCCCCACACGTTAAAAAATTTCTTTAACTCTCCAAGTTTTTAAGGTCTCACGCTGAGGTAGTTATGATTAGCGCCCAAACTATAAACCACAGATAAAAATTGTCAAGTTAATATGAAAAAATACGTTACAGGAACTAACCAAAGCACAGTTAACAGTGCAAAGGGAGAACACATTAATTTCTGAATTTTAAGAACAGTAATGGTTACTCACTTTATAAATGCCGTCCACAAGTTTGGTTATTTCTTCGCTCTCCATCGCGATGACTGTCGTAGACTTCCTTCAAAACCAAGACGAGAACTACGATTTCTGACAGAATATCTGTCAGAAACCCATCACAAACGTGCTTTACTGTACAAGGATAACTTCCTCCACACTCAAATCCCTGACGGATTGTTTCACTGAACTATTTTCAACCACCACCAAGTATCAACAAGATTTTTTTTTCCTGCGCGGAAAAGTGTTCCTTTTTATTCCTCGTGGAACTCACAACAACACCTTCAGAAGTTCTTTACATCGATGACTCTTCCAGAAACAACAAAAATAAACTAACAAGGTTGAACTGAACAAACACTGCGTTGGCCAAAGGAAAAAGTTTCAAGGAATCTCGATGAACCTAAACGGAAGATTATTCTCCAGAAAATATCCAATGCTGATAGGATTGCGTGCAATGCTTACGCTCCGTCGCCTTAAATCGCTCGAAGTTTTGAGCAGTACGAACGAGAGAACTCGACGTCTCCTACGAGGATACGGTAGGAAGCGCGATACAAGTTTCCCGGACAACCAACCACACCAGGGAAGACGAGGAGCGGAACTGCGGAGGGGAGCACTCGGCCACGGACGAGACGGAATCGGACGTGGCGCCGCGCGACGGCCAACGGCTGAACTGTCTCCACGAAGCAGGCCGTAAAATGCCTTGGGCCGGGAGGTTTTCGAAGGAAAATTCAAACGTCAGAAAACAAGCGACACGAATAAGTACGACCTGTTTTGTGGGAAGGATATCATAACTCCTCAAACAATCCGAGATGGAAATAACGCCTGATAATTTTAAAACGTTTAAAACAATATGTCGCGAAATAATCACCAACTCTTCTCGAAGAAACGCTGTTGAGGGTTATTAAGGGTTTATTTTCTTATACCAGTATCGTTAAGCGCCAAAAGAGTGTTGAGTTAACTACAACAAGTATTTTTTTTCGTAGATTCTCGCAGTTCATTTTAATTTGGATAAAAGTGTCTTTTGGATTTACTGCGTTATAATTACTTTTTCAGCAACAGTTTCGCCTGGCTATTCTGCCGGCTTCGTCAGGTTCAGAAATCCAGCGAAAATAGCCAGGCGAAACTGTTGTTGAAATAGTAATTATGACACAGTAAATCCCAAAGACACTTTTATCCATATAACAAGTATTTTTATATTATATGTGCATCTCATAAATAATGCATGATCCTAATAACTGATTTGTTTCAGCTTTAAAGTGGATCAAATGAAATTAATATATGTATTAAAAATATCGGAGCCCTGTCACCTGGAACAAAATATTTAACCCTGCAATTAATCATTTTGACAACAATAAAATAATCATCTAGGACAAAAATCTCAATCATTATTACAGTAAGTAATTTCGAGTCTCTTTTAAAACAAATACAAACAATATACTTCATTGGTACGGTATGGTTGTTGTTAAGTCTCAATGGGCAAGGTAGGCAAATTGTTAATGACATGAAAAGCTCGATTTGAAGGTAAAAAAAATGAAGGTAATGGAAAGTATTGAATGTAAATCCTTGGATGAATGGAAAGAAGGTAAAAAAATTGAAGGTAAAGGAAAGTATTGAATGTAAATCCTTCCGCGCAATAGCCTACGTTCTCCTTCATAGTTTTTTTCCTGTCGCTAAATCAAAAGTTACCATGTCCCTTACAGATCATTAGTAGAAGATGAAGAAAACTGTTTACATATAGGCATAAATCAAGGTAAAACAAAGCCGGCCCCGGTGGCGGCGGGGTAAAGTCCTCGCCAGCTAAATTGAAGGTCGCGGGTTCGAGTCCCGCCTGGCTTGATTTTCAGTTCTGTTGGTCCGGTCCCTGGAAAACCTGAAAACAAGCTTAGTAGCCTATCGGGATTCCAGGGATATAAGGGCTAACAGAATCGCCTGGCAAAAAAAAATTGAAAAATTATTTTATCAGGTAATGTTTGTTTTAGCTACGCTTTGTCACCCTTCGGCGACATTCGGGGGCATTGCGAGCACCACAGAGATGATATGAACTGTTTACACTTGAAAATCGTTCGGGAAATTGGTTTTTCTCAAGCAGTTGATCATACTTTTATCTAGTTTATCAATGTTTTAAAAGAGGTACTTGGCATTTATTTCCTTTAAATTGTGTAGAGCAATGCATATGTATAAACTTTTAAAAATCAAAACTCCTTCCCCATTTTCCACACTTATTTAGACAATAAAATTTAAAATACAAGGATTACCAGAAATGGAAATAAAATAATTATACCCTGTCACAGAACTACCATGTACCATAATTCCTTTTATGTGAAATCTTATCTTATATGGAATTCGATTCCTCAATATTTGAAGAACATCAAGTCAGCAGAAAGTTTTTAAACATTTTTTTTTTCGTTTTTCCTCAATGAATTTTCATACTTATGTGACCATTCTGAATGAAACGAATGAATAAACATGTTCAAGGGATGTAAACACTCCCGTGTGTATGATCTCGTATTATTACCTAATTGTTACAAGTTGTGAGCAGTTGTTTTGAAGGTGAATAACTCAACATGTGATTGATTGGTAAACTGTTTACTTTGATTGTGAATGTTTTCCTGATAAGATCAGGTTTGTCTGAGTTGTTATTGCTATTGCACACTCCTCCTCCACAGGAAATTATTCCTAGAGCAAATAAAGAATTATCGTATCTAAACAGATTCATCATTGCTCTGTGTATCCGCTGTGATAAGAAGGAAAACAATCATCATTCCAGTTTTACCAACACAACCCGATACCGTAGCGTAGATATGCATTGCCAAAAAACTATGGGGAGGCGCAAATAATTAACTGTAATTCACATAGCAAAAATAATTCCAAAACTCGCCCACAAAAGAAAGATAACACTCAGAGTCAAAGAAAACAACTAACCGACAGGCATCAAGCTAAAGGCGATATAAATTTAGTAATAATAAACTTCCGTAGCGTAAATAACAAACGAACCGAAATTGAGCAAATATTTTTTAATACTGATAAAGTAATTGGAAAAGAGAGCAGGCAAACAGGAGAATAGCTAAAGCGAAGTTTTTTCACGAGGGTATAAAATCTATAGACGAGATCGACCGGATGGGACTGACGGCAGAGTATTCTTGGCAGTGAAATCGTATTTGAATATTACCGCGCACATATTAGACGACAATAAAATAGAGAGCATGTGCTATAGTACTGAACGACAAAACAAAAGAAATATACATATTATTCATTTTCCAGATAGCGAGATTCCGGATTAGATGTTTTGTATCAATTAGAAACTCAAATATCATCATTGACCTCGAGAGATATGAAAAATGTGCAATAATCGGTGGAGATTTCAACTTCCCGTCTGAAAATTGGATAACCTACAGTGTAGAAACAAGTTCAATGAAGCTTGATATAAGCGAGGCCTTACTCAATGCACTTTCAAACCACTTTGTAACTCAAGTAATAACCAGCCTACGAGAGGTAATAAAGTATTAAACTTTTTACCTGTCAGTCGCCCTGCAATGATTAAACAAGTCGATATTCTTAAAGGAATAAGTTATCATAGAGTAATTTAGGCAACCTTGAAAACAACAATTTAGTCCACTTTAAAACCTAAACGCAAAGTGTACTTACTCAAAAAACGCGATATTATCAAATTTGTAGAGAGGTCAGAAGCTTCATTCACGGAATTTGTGTTTACAGCAAAAGACGAGAGCACCGAAGTATCGTGGAGATATTTTTTGGAAAATCTGCGAGAAAATATCGATGAAAATATTCCACACAAATTCCAACGTCAGAGTAAACGTTGATATAACCACGATATAAGACGGGAGCTCAGGAGACAAAGGCTATTACATAACTTATATAAAAATTCTATAAGATAAGTAAGGCAACACTACAATGAAACTTGCGGCGAGAGAAATTCATGTTGCTCAACGATCAAAAACGAAGAAAATAATACTTCTACTCTACGAAGCTTCAATAAAAAAATCCTATGTGAATTACAAAAAGAAATCCCCAAGTCATTTTGGTCTTACGCAAGAGAGCTCCGGGGCGAATCTTCGACGGAAGTCTTTATTGGATAAAATTGCAGTCACCAACAGTACTGACAAAGCCAACCTATTAAACCACGACTTCGAAAGTGTATTCACTAAGGACGACATATTACATATTTCGGACAGTCCTTACATTAATGAATTGATGGTTGACATAATTAATCAACGTTATGGAATAACTAAACAATTGCGTTCAATTAAAAGTAACAAGTCCCCAGATCCAGAAGGAATACCTGCACGCATGATCAAGGAGATAGCGCCAGAGATTGAACCATTCCTAGAAACCTCACTTGTCCAATAAATATCCTAACGCAAGGTACTCCAAGACTGGGAAATAACCGACATTACACAGGAACTTCCACAGGGAACGCAAACAAAGAGTAGTAACTGAAGGTATTACCTCTTATGTGGCTAGAGTCACATCCGTTGTTTCACACGGAAGCGAGATCGGCCCTCTATTATGATTCATTATATTAATGGCGTAAGTTCTCTTGTTAGCAGTAAACTAAAAATAAGATTATTTGATTACTTGCAGACGATACGGTCATCTACCGGGATATTACCGAAGACGTGGACTCAGAAGTTCCATCATCGGACCTAAACAACGTTCATTCGTGATGCCAGGACTGGGGGTTGTAAATAATATTAGTAAGTGCACTACAGTACACTTCTAGTGGAACTCATCACATTAACAGCGGAATCTACATTGTGGTTGGAGTAAAGATAAGGTCCTCATAAAATGTCAAATTTAATGGAATTATCTTCAGGTATATCGTGAAGAATACACATATAAAACATAAGCGGCACAGTATTAAACAAACTAGGGTTTATTAAGCGTATAATATGAAGGTCCTCGGATGAGAAAGTAGAAGAGGAGTGCTACTTCGCTCTGGTTAGGCCACACCTCGAATACGCTGCGAGCATTTGGTATCCTGGTCATAAAGGTTTAACCAAAGAAACTTATAAAATACAATGAAAATCTGCACGCTTCGAGGAAAACTGCTGCGAGCGAACATAGTGTCTCTCAGCTTTTTGAGGGACTAGGTTGGGAACCGCTAGAGACCCGGAGACTGCGCGCTAGACTTAGTTTGCTGGAAAAATTCAGAACAAGTGAGTTTCAGAGCGACATAGAGTACATCATTTTGACGCCACACTTAACTTCTAGGTCCGACAGAAGCGATAAAATAAGAGACGTACATTGCTGAACAGATGGGTACAAAAATTCGTTCGTTCCATGCACAATTAGCAACCATAATAAAACTGGAGCTCAACAATATTTTACATGGTGATACGTTGATATCATCGTCCCGATACTAATAGGTCACATTTAATCATCTTCATAGGGAGATCGAAGGTAAGCAATGAGAATACTGACGCACAATTAACTAGAAAACTCCTTACGCATCCAGAAATTTGAATGGACAGATCTATCGGCCCTTATCGGTCTCCAATCTTCCTCCCCTTTCCCTTCAAGATGAAATATGGAACGAGCGCTCCAAAATACCTGTGAGATGTGTAGTACATTCTCAGGTCCAACCACCAATTTCTATGGCTTCCGTGTAACTCGTAAGTTGATGGCTTCCGGCCTAAATACGTGCATCGTTACCAAAAACATTAAATCCCTCGGTTTTTACGCTGATATTTATTTCATTTTAACTATTCACAAATTAAGTGATTTTGAATTTCATTGTATTTCTGTCAGAAACTGAATAACGCACTTCATTGGTGATGGAATATCTCAAGAACTAGAGTGTTTGCCTACGGAATGGAGAGCCCCAGGTTCAAACTCAGATGAAGGAAGCGTCATGGATAAGAAGGGAATATTGCGGTATCAAATTTACTAAATCACCTACACTCGAGGGATCGGATTCGAGAACAAGCAACGATGGAGATTTTCCAAAGGAACCCTCGTATTTACGTTAGTATCATGAGAAAAGCGGTTCACGTACCGTTGGAAGGAATGTTTAGCCAAGGACACTTAAGGCATATCGTTTCGATCAGGTTAGTGCCGTCCCCTGGTTTCCCTCCACCCATTGTTCTACTCTCCCAGTAAGTCTGCCCCCACCTTACTATCCACGAGCCTCAATGCATATCAATTGACATATCCTCCTTTGTCTCCACACAAATTACCGAGCAGGTTGGACATAAAAAACGAATAGTTTCACTGAAACACGCATAGTAAGAATATCCCCTTCAGTCCTGACAACTGCCTGGCTCAAAATTATTTTTTTCTCGATATTACTACAAAGAAATGGGCTTATGGGAAAATATTTACAATTATACGATAAAACTTTTAGAAACGTACGTCGTATGGACCATAGAGTTCACCTGATTTCCGACTAATTCAAGTTTCTTCCGCGGTCGAAATAGTTATGTAGAAAGGAAAAAGCGAAAATTTACGACTCTCATTTTAAGTATAAATCCTTATTCTATAGGCCTGCGCAAACATTTGATTTAAGCAGCGAAGCATAATCGCAAAGTTAAAGCGCATAGACGTCTGCGCATATATCATACTAATTGGCTACGGTGGCTAATAACTGGCTATTCGGGCAGTACCCTAAAATTAGCTTTCTAAATGTAATAAAATTGATTTTCGTATCTGAGTGAGCCACAGTAATGCCTAAATATTTCTTATTTCCTTAAGAAAATGAGGAAAAAATCCTCCGTAAATCCACCCGCTTGAAAAAATCATGTCTTACTGAATTATGTGACACATCGCGGTCATTTCAAGAAAGCTTCAAGGACAGAAATATCTGCCCATCATATGTCGCGTGCTAATTGTAAATCTGGTCCAAATGTAGTCTTATTATTCCATAATTCCAAATGGGCAGTGCCTGTTAGGTGGCCATCAACTCTGCGGTTTACCCTCTCTGAATGTAGCACGTCCCATTCAGATTCTTATAACTACGGACCATCGGTATGGATAGTGTATCACTTGTTACATAGAGTTTTTCTCTCCAATAGAGACCTACGTACGTGACCTTTTATGCTTTACACAGTCCTAGAGCTCAAGAGGGAATGGTTGGGATTCAATCCTAAGTCCCCAAATCGCTGTTCTCTACTTAATCTCGAAATGAATGAAATAATGCGGCGTTTAAACGGGCAACTTACACTTAATAAAAAATAAGTTTATAAATGGGAGATAAGGTGCTCTTCTGTGTAGGTGTAACTTCTACATTATTTCTTACTTTCATCTCTCCCGTTGTGAATCAACGAGTGTTTCTGAAAATCATCCCCTAAATAGTTCGAATACGTTCTCCCGTATAACTAAATTCTTTCGTATGATGCCCTTGGACCCTCGCACCCTCTTGTTTAAGACAATGTAAGGTCCTTTACCCCTTCCTACATCCCTCATTAGTCATAACTTCTATATTCGTCGTATTATATTTATAAACAGTTTCTTCGGAGCAGAGCTAGAATTCAATATCATGACCTATGTGGATCTTTACTGACTGTATGTTTGGAGGTGGTACAGAAGAAAATTGCGCCCATTGTTTATTCGGATAAAACCAAAAAAAATTCTTTGAGCTAGAAAAGGGGGAATTCGAATTTAAAGAGAACATTAGAAATCTGCAAAACGGAGAGTTTAGTAAGGCGGCACATTATTCTATTGTTTATGCTTGTTGATGAGGAGGAAAAATGAAGGAAATAATATTAAAATATTTTATCATTTCGTACCGAGACACTTATTCAAACACTTATCGTATCAATTTTTCCTTCTTTTTCCATAGGATCGAGTCCGAAATTTTTAGATTAGGCTCAACCATATCGAAACGATGATTTATGCTCATGTTGGCAATTACCTCTGAGCAATATTTTATTTTTAAAAGGCAATTTCCTCCCACTGTTCTTCACTACTTAACTATCGACTGGCAGGAATAAAACTGACCAAGGACTTAGCCGATTGCGCAAAAAAATATTACAGCTATTGCCGCCTTTGGTTATTCAATATGTGCTCCGTGCTTCGGATTAGCGGGCTCCCCTTAAGTGTGCGCAGCTGCTAGCATTTGTCTCTAATATTTCTCAAGCATTATTTTTTAATTGATGTTTTCTCAGTATTATGATGGTAGCCACATGAATGGGGGTTGGATATGAGAGTTGTATAGGAGTGATCGTCGAACGAGCGAGTGAGCGGAAAGGGTGGTTTTTGGAATGTTGGGTGGTATGAAGAGGCGAAAGGTACACTAGGAGTTTAACCCTTTAAGAGATACGGACATTTTTATAGGAAAACCCAAAAGAAGCGATCAGAAACCTATGACGCGCGTGCCTCCTGGTGGCACGCGAAAGGTTTCTCGTTGGCACGCCAGGAATACAGCGATTGAAGTAAACTTTTCGATGTTTTAAGACCTTCCTGGTAAATACTTACCTTGAGATTTTAGGTTATTTTGCCTCACATTTTTTTCATTCCGTATATTGTTTATTTATTGATATTTTTACATATTTTTCAATGCGGAGGAATTTACTTTCAATAAATCGCAAATATTTGAAGGAATGATTTTACTGAAAATCTTTTTTTAATGCACAAATCCTTTTAAGAAACCAGCCAAGGAACGCGCAAAGATATATCAAGGTTAGCGCTGCGAACAAAGAAAGGAAACAATGTTATATGGTATGATAGCGCTATGAGGACTTAAAAGGGTTTAATATTGGATAAGGGATAATGTAATGAAGGAACCGTTAGAGAGAACTCCGCGCTCCGCTGTGGTGGAAATTTAAGGCGTGACTGTCCACGTACTAGCCATTTATGTGGTGAAACGGCTGGGGTGGTGGAAGTTTTTCGTTTACTTTAATGCCTTTAATTCCATCTCAACACAGCAGTGCAATTGCTATCCATTTTTTTAAGACCCTGCACACAAAGTATTGCTCTTGAAAACAGATCGGAAGCAGAGTTTATGTGCGCTAGACAGCAGAAGAATTTCGATTAGCACATCCGCGATAAACTTTTTACGGGGACTGTTTAACTGGGCCAAAAACGCTTCCGAAGACACCTATGCGGTTTTATATAGCGATTATGCTTTTCTGCTTAAATCAAATGTTTGCGCAGGCCTCTAGAATGAGGTTTTACACTTAAAATGATAGTCGTAAATTTTCGCTTTCTGATTTCTACATAACTATTTCGACCGCGGTAGAAACGTGAATTTGTCGGAAATCAGGTGAACTGCATGACCCGTACAATGTAGTTTCTAAAAACCTTACATCTTCAAGTAATAAAACTTTCAGAGGGAGCAAGTTAAAGTTTAGGAAAAATAAAATATCACTAAAGATCGGTTGATTGATTGGTTGATTGGTTGCTATTTTTTAAACATTCATCAACCGAATTAGAGCATTTTCTAATGTGATAAACATATTTATGAAAACTATTTTTAGTTGTCAATTTCAGAAGGACGATTTGTAATTGAAAGGGTCACTGCAACGAACGAAAATACACTCATTTTGCATGTTTGAGTCATTGTATACCCAACAAATCAGCGTTCTGTTCAGTGACCTCAAAATTGAAATTATTGCACCTTATTCCTTTGTTCCTCGTATTTTACAGCCTGCAAATGTGACGGTATTACGATAAATCTAATAATCTGTCGAATGGCAGTTAAGGAATGGTAATCAATGTATCTCAGAGAATTTTTGAGTTAGGCGTCATTTGCACCCCTAATGAAGGAAGTACAGTGCTAACCCTAAAAGGTTTCATTGCTTGCGAACTTACTCTGTTTAATCATGATGTATTAGATTACACTATATGTCAACGTAAATATGCCTCAAATAACACACAAAAGAGTGATGCAAACGAGATAAATGGTGCTATACGGTACTGCACATTTCGTTTGATTTCATTAGAATTTCACTTGCGCGACGACGCCATATTTCTTGATTTCCAGTGTTTCCACCGGAGGGATTTTACTTATTTCATCTCTTCCATATGTCCAAACCCCCCCCCCCCCACACCCAACAAGCTTGTGGGCCTAAGGAGTGAAACAGGGGTGCTGGGGTGGAACGGAACGCGACCTCGAAATCTTAGTCACTTTTCTTACATTACAGGGAGATTTTATGTAGAATGTATACATTTCTACATGCTTCCACCTCCGAATTTTACCCTTTTAATGACCAACCGTCCCGAGGAAGATTTTTTTCCAGAAATTATGGGTGTCGACATGCTTACTACTTCGATTTCTACCCTTATAATATCCAACTGTCCCGAGGGAGATTTTTTCCGAGAAAATACGCGTTTCTATATGCTTACACCGCCAATTTCTACCCATGAAATCACCAACCGTCCTGAGGGAGATTTTTTCTGAGAAAATATGCGTTTCTACATGCTTACCACGGAGTATACTCCGTGATACTTACACTTCCGATTTCCGCCATTTTTGCACTCTATGTCATATGTGAAAGTCCCTCGATCACTGCGCCTTCTACGGAAAATAGCCATTATGGCCGCCGAAAGCATCACCTCTCATGTTCAAACTCCTGTTTTAACGGTATTTACGCACTTCACTCAATTCTTTTTTCACTGAAATACGTCTGCTTGCCTGCACTTCCCTCCATGAAAATTTAATTGAAATACATACATTTTTAGGGGTTGAAAAAACATTTTGTCTTGGAGCCCGTAAATAGCAAATTTACCGCAAAGTCCATTATTTCGAGTTCGGTGACTGACTCAGTTTATGAGAAAATCACGGATAAGAGTCAGCGCGAGAGGCGTGGGAAGCATAGAAGTTGAATTTCGAGGCGTCATCCAAAGACACTGAGTTTTTTATGCACTGCAGACAAATATGCACTTAGGTTTTTAGCGTTTTGCTGGATTAATGGAGAGGACGTTTCGACTCACGCCGCGAGGTTGAAAAATTTGTGGCTCGAGCTCAATAACGGCTTGAAAGCCAAGAATGAAAATGCGCTGCCAGACCTGATTGTAGTTTGTAAATCCACCGGGTAAATTCTAAAATTTCAGATCCAGCTGGATGTTATTATCAAAAGATGAAGAGAAGACTTTTGAAGAGTTAATAACCCAATTATGCATGTGCGAGCGAAATTTTAGAAAGAGCGCAGAGGGAGACACTGGAGAAGCATTATTCGTGAAGAGCAGAAAATCAAGGTCAAATCAAGGTCCAAAGAGGTCACAAGAGAATGAAACTTGTCATTACTGCAAGAAGAAAGGGCATTGAGTAATTTCATGCAAGAAGTGGATTGCTGATGGACGACCGAAGAAGAGCGCCCCTCAGAGCAACGCCGTGGACACCAATGTAGCCCTGTGTGCCATCAGTGAAGATAATGTTCATGTCGAGACGGTCTCATCAGGATGGTGGATCGACAACGGAGCAACGAAACATGTGACATATTGTCCAGATCTGTTTGTCTAGTTTCAGGAGTTTCAAAGTCCCTGCGTCATCAAGGCCGCTGGAAAACAAACTTTCAAGGCCATCGGGAAAGGCACCGTTGAAAATTTATCATTCACTGAAGATAACACCTTGAAAATGACTCTGACAGACACTTGGTACGTTCCAAATATTTCGAGAAACCTGTTTTCTGTTTTAGCTGCCCATGGTAGGAATGAAAAAGCAAATTCCATTCCACGACAACTAAGTGCTGAAGTCAATGGAAACGTAATATTGTGCGGAAGTCGCGAGTAAGACGGAACCCTGTAAAAGGCAGCTATTGAGCCAGCTGTTCCCGAGAAAACAGAGAGGGTCAGCATTGTTGGAGCAGAAAATTCGACACTGCAGCTGTATCACGAGAGATGGAGGCACCAAGAAAAGCGGCATGTGAGAGAGATGCTCAAGAGAGAGTTGAGTATGGTGTACATTTTTTGATTCACTGTAAATATGGTGTGAGAGAATTTTGTGAGCCCTGCACTTTTGGCCAGTCACATCGCCTACCGTTTGGCACTAGGAGATAGGCAATTAGACCTGGAGAACTTTTTCCACTGATTTTGTAGGCCCATTTTGCGAGTCCTTCAGCAAAAAACGATATCTAGTTGTGTTCAAAGATAGCTACACAAAGTTTCGTTATCGCTTCGTAATTAAGCAAAAATCAGATTCCAAAATTGTGTTAAAACAGGTTTTAGCACATGCAAGGACACTTGGGCATAATATTAAGGAGCTACTCAGTTACAATGGAGGAGAATTCGACTGCATTCTAGCAGACAGCGGATTCACACAGAGACTGACAGCGCCATACACACCTCAGCAGAATGGCGGCAGTGAGCGCGATAATCGAACAATCGTCGATATGGCAAGGACCTTCAAGTACTCGAACAGTGAAGTTGAATTTCCAGGTGCAATATGGGCAGAGCTAGTGACAACAGCCAGTTACATTCTCAACAAAACAGGAAAATCGTCAGAAGATGGAGTCAGTCCTTATGAACTGTGGATGGGAAAGAAACCGAGAATAAACATCTGCGCATCATTGGATCTTCCTGCTACGTCCACATTCCATCCGAAAAGAGGAAGAAGATGGACAAGAAGGCAATGAAAGGATTCCTAGTAGGATACGACGGATATGATCGCTACAGAGTTTACATTCCGACCAACCACAGAGTTATCCTGTCAAGAGATGTTCAAATCCAAGAGAGAATTAAAGAATATGAAGACGAAGTCAAGCTACCATTGAATGGTATCGAGCATAGAGACGAATTTGACGAAAAGGAGAAGAAATAAGAGCCACAGATCGACATCTAAAGAGAGTTATTAAATAGTGATGTATAATCACTTGGTGAAGGTGAGTCAGATACAGATGAGGAAGAAAACTCGAAACTGATAAATCGATCAACCTTGAGAAGACCAAAATATCTTGAAGATTACGCCATGAGAGCAGAAGAGTTCGCGAATCAAGTGATGGAGAACCCTCAGACCTTTGAAAATGCGTTGAGAAGCGAGGATTCAGTCGAATGGAAGAAAGCTATGGATCGTGAAATTGCCTCATTGAAAGAGACTAAACCTGGATCTCAACAGCTAGCAGGGGCGTCCTTTAACAACAGGATACCGTCCATTGGATTACAATGATTTCGTTGACCTCAGGTGCCTTTGGATAAAAGTAGACTATGGCCTACGCCGGGTTTCTCTCCACCCTTCTTCACTTTCCAGATGATTCCCACCCTTAATAACCAAACCATCTCTTCATTATCGGCGCAAATGTCGAATACATCCGCAATAAGCAGAGCCAAATACATAACTACAGGATCAGGAGCGTAAATGAGTGAGGGCGAGGTCCCGTTCTTCTCTATGCTAAGCCTACATTACACGGCTAGTTATATTGAGTCAATATCGATATTGTTCTATACATTGATCGTTTGAGGGATACGTTGAAAAGATAATATAGATGGAAAAATATTGAAGGAAATGAAAACGATTTCATATTTTTAAGGTTTACAATGCATTGAATAGGTGTATCCATTGTTGTATCGATGTGAGGGACACATTGCACAATATAAGTATTGTATATAACGTGTCTTTATCATGCCTTGGTCTAGAGTGTATATGGTAGTTACATGCGTTGCAGTTAAAAGCCTTTGTTTGCATAGTTAAAAGCAAGGTTGTCACTGAGACAATATTGATCAATATTATTGAGTAACGCCACGGGTATCCATTTTTACCACATATTGCTCCAAAAATATTAATTATGTAAGGTAGGGTTTAGGAGATGGTAGACTGAAGCTAAAAAGTAAAAATAACAGGACAAGGACAGTAGAAATAACTGCGATCTTGGAAAATTGTTGCTTAAATTTTCCTAAGAATTCACAGGCTACATGCATGGATAGCTATTGTCTCAACCCAAATGTTTCCTTGTCACTCACAAGACAACATCTTGCTGTGGCTGAGGCTGCTTTATGAAAAGGGCTGGGGGCACGTTCTCGCTTTTCTTCGGCGAAAAGACTCGCGAACCCCCCGCGACACCGCGAACGACGGTCGGCTATTATGGTAATAATCCTGGCAACCCGTATCAGGCCGACATAGGCAGTCCAGTGCATATCAATGATGTCAAACAATGGAATAAAATATTCCCGTGAAAAGTACAATGGTTATCAAATATTTTAAAAGCATGAGCCGTAGTTTGTTCTCACAAGTCCACTGATTTCTCCATTCATCCGTGAGATTCTTTTTAATCTCATAAGCTGTATTCGCCGCGGAATAATTGAAAAAGTGAAATTGATATCGGCTTACAGATGAGCGTTTTAAAATCTCTATATAATAATATTCCACCGTCATGAATAGGGCAAGAGATCAGTACAGAATGCCTCTTTCCATGAGGGCTGAATCATTTGAAAAACTAACAATCCACTTCCATCGTAATTCACCCACCGAACCGAAAACGAGATCGATGTGGCTCTAGTAACGCAATTCCTTTGTCCGCATGTCATGCAACCTATGCACTCGGTAAACTCTGTGGTATCCACTTACGACAGGGAGTAGCTGTATGTGCCGTGCCTGTGGAATAGTTTAATTTACATGCTTCTACCTACTGAATGACATGCCCATGAAGTCCTGCCATTAGCTCTCTCGAAGGTTTCTTTTCCGGCATGTTGAACAAAAGGCTTCCGCGGGGTTGAGTTGATGGCTTTCTTCACGATTTTTAATCATAGGGGTACCTCGAGCCCTTAAGAAATATTTCCATTCCAAAACTATCTTACAGAAAAAGCGTACCTAATTATTCAATAAAAAACACGCATATGTTAGCTTGGTTCTTGAGGGAATGGGGCAACGAGGAAGAAGGCTCTCTCACGTACATTAACGACGCAAACTCATCCAAAAACGCTCATAACATAAACGTAAAATTATACTATTTAACTTCATATACAGTTGTTGATATTAAAAAGAAAAATATGAATATGCCATCGGCATGTAACAGTTTAGAAACCAAAAAACCTAAATAAGTTGTTGGGGCATTGTTGTAAGTAACTGAAATAAAGATGTACTTGGACGTACTGAACAACTAGTTTATTACATTTAAAAGAATAATTCAACAGGTTGTGGGCCCATATCGCAAGTATAAGCAAGCAGGGCAGATTTTTTATTCATCACGAACAATTCCTAAGTGAAATAACCGTGGAGGTATATTGTACATTAGAAACAGATAATTCTGCGATGGATGTGCCCTTGGAAAAATGCATCGGTTACCATTCAAGAGTCGAGTTAATCGCCCGATAGTCACTGGTGAGCAAATTCACGCCGACGTGAATGGATCCATGTCTACGGAATCACTTGGAAGAGCGCGCTACTACGTTTATTTTAAAGATGATTTTAGCAAGTTCCGCAGAATTTTCTTCCTTAAGCAGAAAAGAGAAGTCAGTAACGTCTTGGAACAGTTCCTGAATGAAGCCAAGACGAATGACCATGTTATCAAACAATTCAGGGGCGACGGAGGAAAAGAATTTGACAACAAGAAAGTTTCTGAACTGCTTTCGAACAGAGGAATAGAGCACTGCATTATTCCACCTAAAACACCACAGCAAAATGGTGTTGCGGAACGAGAGAACCGCGCGATTGTAGAATGCGCGCGTTTTATGCTGAATCCAAGCACGTTGCCAAAAGAATTGTGGGCAGAAGCATACAATACTGCAACATATCTTTTAAATAGCACTGGGAAGTCCTCCATTGAAAACAAACCTCCTTATTAACTGTGGTATGGACGACCAGAAGGAATCCTGAATCACCTGAGAATCTTTGGAGCAGAATGTTATGTGCACGTGAACAAGCATTTCCGCTCGAAGTTTGACGACAAGGCTGTTCATGTACCTGGGTACGTGGTGGTCTGGTTGGGTACGTGAACGAAAGGGACGGATTTAGGGTGTGGATTCCATCTCAGAGGAAAATTGTTTTAAACCACGATGTAAAATTCAAGCCTGAAGTTGTTTGCAATTTGCGCACCGACGTTGCTGAGTTTGAAGTTGATCGAGAAGAAACCATGAGTCAGAGTCAATCCAATCCAACTTCCGGCGTGAATAAAAAGTCAGGTGAAGTCAGCTATGACAACAAGGCTGAAAGTTTAAGTAAACAAGAAAAATATGTCACGACGCCCAGTTCCGGAAGAAGTGAAGTATCAAGTAAAAGAGAGGGAGTAATTGAAAAAATTGAAGAGAAACGAAGAAGGAAACGTGAAAAGAAGAAACCAGAATGGATGACTAGTGGAGAATCTAGGTACATGGCTGGATCACCTATTATCAAGGATAAGGATTCAAGTTCATATTCTGAAGCATTGCAGTCCAACAATAAAAGTCAGCGGCTGAAGGCAATTCATGAAGAGTTAGAGTCACTGAAAGAGTATTGTACTTGGGTATTAGTTGAGCGTCCAAATGACGTACAAGTTTTGCAAAATCGATGGGTTTTACGTCAGAAAATTGCACTTACTGGGAAAGTTCGCTTTAAGGGCCGACTGGTGACCAAAGGATACGTGCAAAAACAAGGAAGTGACTATGGGGAAACATTCGATCCAATTGCACGTTATGATACTATCAGGACCTTGTTATCGGTGGCTGCTGCAGAGAAAATGAAGCTCGACCAATTTGACATAAAAACAGCTTTGAATGGTGTGCTCGAAGAGGATGTGTACATGGAACAACCGGAAGGTTTTGAAGATGGCACTGGACGAGTATGTCTACTGAAGAAAAGTCTGTATGGTCTCAAACAGGCTCCGCGCTGTTGGAGCAAACGTTTTGTGGAATTCACGAAGAAAGCTGGATTAAAAAATAGTGATGCTGATCCATGTCTCTTCTACCGTAGGAACAACGAGAAACATTTATATGTTGCAATCCGCGTTGATGATGGTCTAGTTGTGGGCAGCAATAGAGTAGAAATTGAAGAATTCATGGAAATGTTGCACCTGGAATTTCATACAAATAGACGGTCACTCAAAAATTTCTTGGGTATTAAGGTACAGCAAAATGAAGACGGATCAATAGCAGTGAACCAAGAAGATTATATAAGGAAAATCCTGGAGAGATTTGGAATGGCTGAGTCGAATGGAGTTTCTAACCCAATTGGGTGGGAAGAGAGTGATGTCAAAGAGATCACAGCCAAAATTCCTTATCGTGAGGCGGTGGGTTGCCTGCTGTATTTGACAACAGCCTCATGTCCGGACATAGCTTTCGCAGTGAACAAAGTAGCTCGAACCATGGAAGATCCTACAATTCAAGATTGGAATCAAGAAAAATGCATTTTTAGGTATTTGAAGAATACAATGGATTACGTAATAATTTACAAGAACAAAGAGGTTTTCAAAGGTCTACAGTGATGCCAGTCTTGTGTCCTTGTCACCGGCCAGACTATGCCGGTGACAAGGACTCAAGACATTCAACGACAGGTGTCGTCGCAACACTCACTCATGGGGCTGTATCGTGGACCAGTCAGTGGCAACATGAACCACAAGCAGAAATAATATCAGCAAGTAAAGGAGCAAAGGAGTTGATCTGGTTGAAAAGATTGCTAGCCGAATTAAGTGGAACTACCAACCAAGACAAACCTCCTACGCTCTATATCGACAATGCTGGCACAGTGCAGTTACCTAAAAATCCAGCACTTCATCGAAAAACAAAGAATATAGAGGTTCGTCACTTCTACATCAAGGAAAGATTCTTGAATGGAGAACTTGGATTAGAGCACATCAATGGGACTAACCAGCTAGCTGACCTGCTAATCAAGCCATTCGAAAGGGTCAGATTCAAGATGCTATGTGAAAGGATTGGGGTGCAGAAGATTAAATCTGAGTAGATTTTTTTTATTTTTCTTTTGGAGGAAGTTTTGATATTAAAAAGAAAAATATGAATATGCCATCGGCATGTAATAGTTTAGACAACAAAAAACGTAAATGTTGTTGGGGCATTGTTGTAAGTAACTGAAATAAAGATGTTCTTGGATGTACTGAACAACTAGTTTATTACATTTAAAAGAAGAATTCAACAATAGTAAATGGACATAATTATGAGGGATTCAACAAAGAGCATGGTGCGATTACTACCAGTGCATCGTGTGTTACAACTTAATGGAAAAGTAAATAAAAAGAAACAATAAATACACCTATTCTAATAAGAAAGACAAAATTAACAAGGCGAATTACACTATGGAGTTCGTGGATTGACAAAATTAGCCATCAAATTGAAGATTTGAAGGTCATTTACCTTGCAGCTGTTGTTGGGAAATGTTTTCTTTCATTTGTCTCACATCCGAGAGCAGAACACTTCTTTTGAGACATTTAGGAAAGAGAAAAATATGCTGCAAAGAGATTCCTATCCTCTTAAATCACGGTAAAGCACCAAAATCACACATTTTGCCAAGAAATGGTGCATTAAAAGAATTCTATTTGAAAATATTGTGTACTGCAGCAATGATTTCTGGGATATCGGAGAAAGTGGCTTTTCCCTTCACCTGCCTCTCAGAGAGAAGGGAGAGGCACTGGTGGAGTGTGAAGCCACTTCCCATAAACATCGCCTCAATGTAACAGTAGTAGCAATTTGGCACCCTTAAGAGTGAACCCCGCATCCCCATGATGACTATGATCAATGCCCTCTTAAGCTTAAAGGGAGCTCTTGAAGACTTGATGGGCGTTTTGAAGGATATGATCCTCCCTTTATGATCTTCCACATTTAACCATGTAGTGAAGACATTTCACCTGAAAGGTACTTCAGACTTGCAGATGATAGCTGGTATGCCAGGAAAATGATGCTGCACCATGGTTCATCTGATGAGACCCTGGTAGACCCTCGCCTTCATCAGCATGTCATTGCACGTCAGTGTACCTCCACTTCTAATCCTAACCTCTCCCATCTGCATCATTTCCTCAACTAGCATCTTCAATATGTACTCCTCATTTGTATTTCTATCTACTTAACTAGCTCTTCCCATCATCCACACCCACTCCATTAAAGCCTTGCTCCAGTCAGCAGAGGGGTTACAGTCAGTGATGAATGCATCCAAGGTCTAGTGCAAGACGTATGGAATGAAAATAAACCATTAGTGATAGATAGTACAATGAAAGTGATGAGATTCTTCAGATGCAAGAATGCAGGTCTGAATATAAGTGTGGAGGGTGCAAAATAGAGCAAGTCGAACATTTTACCTATCAGGGTGTTTTTCAGGAGGAGAATGGGTATGGTGTTAAGGACAAAGGCAGATTTGCATCGGCTAAGGCAGCATTTTCAAAGAGGAGGGAATTGATGAGGGGGGTCTTGGTAGAGACATAACAGGGTGTTTACTGAAGTCAAAATATTAAATTCAAGCATAATTCATGATTTTCAAGGCTAAATTTACTCTAAATTCCAGGCTATAATATTGCAGTTTTTATATGAGCCAAAGTGATGTTTTTCAAGTTTTTATGTAGAATATGGATATATTTCTAGCTAAACCCACAAGTAAGAATAAAGAACCACAACCCAAGAATTAAGTAATTAAATAATTATAAATAAATAAACAAGAAATAAGTGTTAAAATCAAGTAATCAAATACAGTGAAACCTCTGTTCACGGACACCTCTGGCTTACGGACACCTCTGGCTTACGGACACCTCTGACTTAGGGACAGTATTCAATTCCCCGCCGAAGGATATGCATTTGTATAAGGATCGAACCTCTAGTATACGGACACTCCCTTTTTCGGACATGGACACCTTGTTGGGCAATGTTTTTCACTTATACGGACACCATCGCCATGGGTTTTCTGACCCATATCTCAAAAATGGAAAGTTTATTCCTCTAAAAATAGCATTTATAAATAGCTGGGGGAAAGAGAAAGGCGAAAATGGTCAAACCCATGAAGATACAAGAATGCTCATATGGGGGAATGAACGAAAGGGTGTCCTGGAATGCATTCTTGGATATGCTAATCCCAAACGGAAGAGTACCTCGGCCAGACGTGCGTAGCAAGCGGCGACCCTCGAGCAAGCGGTTGACTATGATTTGTACGCAGCAGTCTACAGATAACACAACTCGCAGAGAGGGAATAAACAAAAGGATATCCTGGAATAAATTCTTGGAAATGCTAATCCCAAACGAAGAAGCACCTCACAGAGGCCTCGGCCCCGAGGGTTGCGGGACACGGCCACGAAGGAGGCCTCGGTAAGACGTGCGTAGGGTGACCACTGCCCTCCAGCAATCGGTTGCCTATGATTCATATGCAGCCAATAACCAGCCGTCATCTACTGTTGGGTGTAGAACTCTAAGGGCTTTCGACAGATCATGCACTTTCAGTACCTTTCGAACCTTTCCAAGTGTGCCACCTTGTGCGATGTGACAGTTCATACTGTTTTCGGTGCTAGGGGGCATCTCGATTTTATTACGCAATGCCGAAGGGTAAAAGTCTTTTATTACGAGAGAAAGTGCAGGTGTTGGAACATGCGGATAAAGAACAGAGTGGTGCCCGTAAATTAGTGGTTCATTTTGGTGTGAGTAAGACTCAAATTGCTGATATTCTGAAGCAGGAGGAGGCCATCATGAAGTTGTGGACGGAAAATCATAATAAAAACGTTAAAAAAGTGATCAAAAACTTAAAAAGTTTAACCTTGTGTAATTGTTTTGTTAAATCGGGGTTTTTAAAAATTGAATCATCACCAGAGATGGAAGATGTTACAGATGGCTTGCAGTTAGATAGTTTGTTAAATGATGCTGGTGAAAGTGCTAAATATGTGAGCATTGATTCTAAATTGCTGACCGTGGACCACAAGGTTGACATGGAACAAATTATTAAAAGTACTCTTGTTGAAGGAGACGACGAAATCAGTGAAAGTGATGACAGTGAGCCTGAGCCTATAGTGGAAGAGATGCTTGTGATATCGTATGCTGGTTTGTTGCATTAAATTGAACTGTTAAAAAATTTTGCATTTCAAAAGGCAACAGCGAGGCATTAGGTAGCCTTATTAATGAAGTTAAATCTTAAGAAAGAATTTGATACAAAAAGAAATATACAAACCAAAATCAATGATTTCTTTAAGCCTAAGTGAGCTATGTATTTGCATGTACACATATTAAAATGTATAAATGCTTCGAGAATTTTAAATATATGTGAGTAAATGAATTGCATTATTTTATTATTTCCAATTCATTTTTAATTATTCAGAAGTGATATTTGAAATAAAAGGATTTCTTTCAGCTGCCTTAAAGTCCTACAGTATAACATTTGCGTGGTAAAATAAAGCGTAAAAATGATGTTTTTTTGGGTCACCTCTAACTTACGGACACCTCTCACTTAAGGACACATTTTTTAGGATCGTTACTGTCCCTAAGTGAGAGGTTTCACTGTATGTAGTTTTATTGGTATCTAGTTTGACATTGGTTTAAAGAAGACTACACCAGAAGTAGGCTTACTTACTAAGTTTTTCTACTTTACTTTCTCTACTAAGTTTCCTCTTTTATTTATTTATTCATACTAATGGTAAATCCATTACATCACGTACATGTATCAAATAACAGATACATTAAAATCATCATTGTTGATTTTATTTATAA
Source organism: Ceriagrion tenellum (assembly GCA_963169105.1). Classification (NCBI taxonomy): domain Eukaryota; kingdom Metazoa; phylum Arthropoda; class Insecta; order Odonata; family Coenagrionidae; genus Ceriagrion; species Ceriagrion tenellum. Next base: position 133,973,405 of record OY720632.1, on the reverse strand, counting down.
AATAGGGATTTTTTAATCTTGAAAAGATAATTATAAAAACTCCCAACTCAAAACAGAAATTCACGAATAATCCATGAACATTTCCCGGTTCTGAAAATTCAGGAATAATTCCTGATTTTCCCAGTTTTCCTGGTCAGTGGACACCCTGCATAAAGAAAAGGCTGGTAAAAACTCTAATATGGAGCATGACACTGTTTGGGTCAGAGACTTGGTCATTGAAAATGGAGGATGTACACAGACGAGACATTAGAGATGTGGGTGTAGATAAGGATGGAGAGGTTGAGCTGGGTAGCAAGATGGACAAACGAGAAGGCATATGCTTATGGTAGGGGAGGTGAGGAAGCTACTGGTGGATGTTTGGAGAAGGCAGAAAAGATGGATGGAAGATGTTTTGAGGAGGAAGGGAATGCTGAAGTGGGTAATAGAGGGGAGAGCACAGGGGAAGCGTGGAAGAGGATAAGAATCCTGGACGAAATAAGAAGAAAAAGACAACATGAGGATTTACGAGGAATCTAATAGCAGATTTCATATGCAAGGGAAAAGAGAATGATATATCAGAAATTAAGACAAGAAAAAGTACAGTCCAAATACCTAACAATCAGCTGGCAGAAAATTCTAATGAAATTCTTCTGCAGCCCTAGTTTTACCTCTACCCATATTTTCCCACTAGTCTCCTACCATTCTTAATTCTTTATCATCATTTTAAACTTAATTGGCTAACATATAATTTCCTCCCCTTGGCCCCTGCATATTCTCATTTCTTCCTCTATAATCTAAGGCTTCTATATTCCACTTTTTCATCCTCCTTCCTCTTACAACCATATCAACCATTTTCACAGGCAAGTCTTCCATCTAAATGTCGGCAGAGATAGAGAACTAATTCTGGTCAAAATCCTGAGAGGAATTCACATCTCTTACTGTTTCAAATGATGACATGTTTCATTGCTGCTAGACTGTATTAATCTTCATTAGCCCTCCAAAAATTATGACAATCAATGTCCAGCTCCAAAGTCAGACTATGAGATATATAAATCCCATAAATTGATACAAGCCCAGAAAACATTAGACTGTGCTTGGTGCGAACTATGAGGCATATCCAGGAAGTAAGTGTACTAGGGTTCTTACGGGCAGAGGAAATTTGTTTTTGCTAAGTTGGTCACACTGCCGAGTAGGTTAGCTCCTCACCTTTCCAACAAAATCACGCATGTGTCAGTACCTTCAGAAATGTCGATGTGGCATAATCTTGTGTAAACAATGTCATTGCTTTTTTCTGCCAGGTGCGAAATTCGAAGCGTCATCCACTATCTCATTGTGAAGGGAAAATCACCGTCCAAAGTTTTTAATGAGTTTAACACAGTTTATAGTGAAGGAGTTATGAATCGTGAGAGTGTATTTAAATGGTGTCATGAATTTAAAAAAAAGGTCATACTGACGTTCACCACCACATCACCCTCGGCTAAAACATTCAAAACCACAATTTCAGCCAAAAAAAATCATGGTCACCGTGTTTGGGGACCACAAAGGCATCATTTTGATCGATGTTTTACCTCAGGGTGAAATCATAAATGCTGCACGGTATTGTGAGACCCTAAAAATATTGTGGAGGGCAATTCAAAACAAAAGGAGGGGAATGCTGCAGAAGGGATTTTGCCTACTGCACGGCAATGCCAGGCCCCACACGGCCAACATCATAATGGAACTTCTCGACTCGTTTGGATTGGATGTTTTGAACCACCACCCGCATTCCCCTGACCTGGTGCTGTCATATTATCATCTCTTTACCTCCCTGAAGATGCACATGGATGGAACAAGATTTACAACCAACCAGGAAGTGAAAGAGAGGTTGAAGAAGTGGATGAAAGAGGTGGTGGGAGAGTTCTATGACCAAGGCATCAAAAAATTGATCTCTCGTCACACTAAGCGCATCACGAGGGACTATGTGGAAAAATAGTTGACTAATATACTGATGTAACCCTGTAAAAAAATTTTTTAATAAAATTTTTGTAGCCTACAAAAATTTAGTACACTTACTTTCTCGATATACCTCGTACCTCTCATTCCATATTATGCAGATCAACAAGGGTTACCGTATGTTTCGGCAGATAAGACGATAGTTGAATCATTAAAAAAGGCCCCCAAAATCCGGGGTCGTCTTATAGGACGGATACAAAAAACATAAGGTTGAAATTTATACATATAAATTAAAATCATTATAAAATAAAACAAAACACTCACTTCAAATCAAGGTATTTAAAATCCTGCAAAATCCTCAAATACATCATGAGGCAAATAGCTCCTCAAGTACATCCTCACTTTCGGCTGTTGATAGTTTGGGGGTCGTCTATTAGGGCTTAAACTATAAAAATTTGACGAAAAGTTACACCTCGTCTTATCTTAAGGTCGTCTTATCTGCGGAAATATACAGTATGTCACTTCTATTCCTGAATAAATCCACCACCTTGCCATATTATCCATAGAAATGTTCAAATATAGAGAAATACTTAGGTATTGTGGGTAGTTCATATTGTAGATTTTAGACAGACTGAGTTCCAAAAATATCTTTTTGATTTGCACTTATTCTCTAGTGCCATATTTGAGATGGCAGATAAGAGAAGAGCAGAAAAAAATCAACCCATCACGCAAAGTTCAGATAATTTTTCTTTCCCAAAATGATTGACTAATGACATGACCTGATTTGCTCGTATTATGCACATCAATTTTTAATACCTTCAAATATGTTTTGTATTTGGAATTGATCCACCTCAATAATTACATTTTTTCAAGAGTATATCACAATTTTATTTCTTGTGTACACCTTACACATATCAGCACAATCACATAGGAGAGACCTGCTGTCCTTGTTTAGACTATTAATTCAAATGAACACATATGTGTACATAACATACAACCAGGATGAATCTCACCCATCACAGCCATTCTCAGTCTATGTTACATTGTCTTTGGCAATGATTTAACTGTTTAGAGTACAGTCACCAAGGAGCTCAAAACATTTGAACTTGACTTATAACTACTTTTAACAAATTTTAAAGCAGGCCTCGACTTCATCAGTGAACCAGTCCAGCCAATACCACAATGCATTAATAAATGTCTTTACTGAAAAATAAAATAATTGCATCTGTTATGAAAGAACTAATTCAGCAGCCATATAAAATCTATAGTGAAAAATCAGTAGTACTGAGCTCATTTATGAATGATAGTAACTCGCATGATAAATTTCAGCTTGTTCTGTAAACCTTTTCAATGCCAGTTTGCATAGACATTAAGGAACAACATTAAGAAGGCATTAACATTTGGGTATACAAATGAAAAAGTATAAAAAATACTAGGAAATGACCTATAAAACTTACAAAAGCTGAAGGGATTCTAATAAGCACAGCATTTACCTGCATTTACTCTTACATCAACTAAAAATAATATCAACAGTATTGAATAAAAATATAAAACACCTTCATAAACTTCCTAATATTGGGCATCAGAATCCACATTAACCAGCATTTCATTACATCATCAAAGAAAGAAATCTCCTTTAGTGGTCCCCTCAGTAGGACATTGACTCATTACCTAGGCTCAGGAATAACTTTTGCAAATGATGATTATACTATGCACCTTAAAATACCAATTAAGTTTAATACTTACCATCATTTTGAAATATAATGTCTACAGGAGAAATGAAATAAGCGGTAACTATAGATCCAATACAAAAATGCTTTACATTATAAATATTGCGGCTAAAAGAGGCCAGGTAATGAGCTAAAATGAAATTAAAATATCAAATGATTCTCCCCTATCATTTCATAAAGCCTTAAAAAAAAGTGCTCCAAATTATACACCAAACTTTCAAACAAAAAACAAATTCATTTGGCAGCACTTCATCCTCATGGATACCCTGCAATCGACTTAGTATAATAAGAGACAAGAATGGTAAACAATATAGATGCTTGAGATTAGATGTTCATCACATAACTATTGTTCCTCCAAGCTAAAAATACAAATCGAGATGATAACACATTAGACATTAAATATATATGATTAAAGATAAATTCACAAGGCTACAAAAACATATAAAATAGTGCAAAGGGAATTACATCCATGCAAATTTACACATGCAGACATGAAACTTAGAAATACATTTCAGTGGCATACATGCCACAAAACAGGAAAATATCCTTGATTGTGGCACTATGATCATCAGAATTCATTTTCACCATTTGGTAATCACACGGCTATCAAAAATTACAGCAAAAACAGATATGAATGAAATTGAAATCAACAACAAGCCAATGTGTTCTCAATCATTCCATACTTCCATACTTTTGGCCTCGTGCATCACCCCTGCCACCAACATTTCCAGGCACCCCTGAGACTCCACTAGTGCTCGGACCAGCAGCGTTACCAAATCCTCTCCGAGGCCACATTCCACGACTGGTCCTTTTATCACTGTCACAACTGTCACTATCACTATCATCTTCAATAACAGAGCGACTGAAAGCATTCACGATGGCTTCCCTCAAGCGCTCTTGGAAAGTTTTACATTCCATATCAACATCAGTATGCCCGAAGTGAAAATCTGCCACCTCCACAACAAACCTGAAATTTGAGTATTGAAACCATCAATTACATGGTACATGAGTATGTACCACAGTCCTAGGTATGGGTGTAGCCTCGGTGGGGCAGGGAGGGCAGCTGCCCCCCTTTAACATATGGCTCTTAACAATCCTATCTACCAAATCAATTGATTGTGGTGTTATATTGTGGAACGACGAGAAGGAATAACTCATAAAAAAAACTATGGACAGTCCCACTATGTTTTAATGCTGTCTACCGCTATAGACGTCGAAACCAGCAGACAGCATTAAAACAAAGAGGAACCGTACATAATTTTTTTATGAGTTGATCCTAGCTACTCCCGTGGTCCCAGGAAGGAAGCGCTATTCACCATTTCTGATAGTTAACTAGGGGACTGAATATGAGTAAGAGTGATGACACAGCCCACAAACATTTTATCAGCGCATCATGTTAACTAATGTTTCACATCAACTGAGAAATGATTCACAAGATAAAAGAACCGACTGATCATCACTAACACTTGAGTTTTCCATAATTTTGTCAATTATAACCCTTGGGTTTTACACTTCTCATATAAAACTTATGAGTTCACCATAAATATATGTACATACTGTGTATTCGTGGAAAATAACTTGAACAAATTACTTTAAGACACATAAAAAGGACCATTCACATAGGAGAGACAATCTAATATCATTTTAAGAGTTGGGTAGTTAATTATTTATGATCATGCACATGAGTAATAATAAACAAGGTGTATAATCTTTGCATGGACATACATTTAATCAGTAGAAGTTATTAACTAACATAAGGAGGGAAGGAGATAAAAATGGTTCTCCAATTTTTTTGCTACCACGAGTTATGGCCAAAGCCAGTTATGAAACAGTAATTGAAATTGTGGCGACTTTCAGAAATATTCTGGGACTTTTTAAAAGGCACTCTCTCACTAATTTAAATCTTACCTCCTCCTATTCTGCACATAGTAGGCAACTCCAAATATCATCAATATTACTGCCAAAATTGTACAAACAACTGGTACCACAATTACAGAGAGCTGGGCTTTCTTTGTCACTGAAATACATGGTGAATAGAGATTATCAAAATATGATTACAATTTTTAAGGATAAATTGAATCCACGTTAACACCACTGTAATATACTTACCTTCATAAATGTTTATGGCCACAGAAGTAACATTAGTACTAACATCATTATTTATAATAATGAGAGCTGTGTATGTTGAGACAACTGATAAATAACGCTGGAAGTTGAAATCACACACTGAGTCAGTTATTTTTTCTGCTGATCGACAAGTTTCATTGCCTGAAAGAGAGAAACATTGCATAAAGTACCTTGATCAATACCATACTTCTTTCCTCATGATGATTTCCATATCCACATAGGATGAAGAACGGTTGGCCATATGTTCCATCACATGCCCAACCATTCTTCACATCCTATCCAAAATACCTATTCTCTCTCTTCCCTGTCCAAGCTTTGTCAACATCCTCCCCCTATTGTAGCCTTAAGTAACCCATTGCCTCTCATTACAGCTAGTTTGAAAGCTCGTGGCCAATAAGCAGATACCTTTCCCTGACCTGGATGAGCCCATTCCCTAAAATAGTTCCACATGGGGTACTGTTGAACGTGACCATTCACACTCAGGGCTTCTACACAGTACCCTGTCAGCTATTGCATGGGCCCGTAGAAGGGGATGTTAGGACACCAGCCGTGTAGAGGACAGGGTTTTGGGAGGTGAAATGTTGAAGTGTATTATGCCAGTGTTATAAGTATAACTCGGTATTTATGATGGTCATTCAATGTGCATGGAAAGAACAAATTTTTGTACCTTTCTGTTTTTGCGATGTACCTCTCTTATTATTTTGCTTCTATCTAGCCTAGAAATGTAGAGTGCAATCAAAATGATATTCTCAAAGTCTTCTTGAAACATACCTGTTCTGAATTTCTCCAGCTAACTAATCCCAGTAAGTAGCCTCAGGGTCTCTAACAGCTCCAAACTCTTCCCTCTAAAAGCTGAGAAACACCCTATATTCACTCCCAGCCGTTTGTAAGGAAGCAAGCAGCTTTTCTTTGTATTTTATTCATTTTATTGTTCAAATCTTCCTCTCCAGGATCCAAAATGCTTGCAGCATACTCCAGGTGTGGCCTTATCCAAGCAGAGTAGCACCTCTCTTTTACTTTTTCATCTTAGGACCTCATATTATTCGAAGGATCTTCATTCAGATCACCTTCATTTACTACCAACCTCATGAATGTGAACATTGACAATGACATTATCCTCCTATAAAGAACTGGGTAATGTAAACAAGTATGAGAAGACTAAAGGTTAGCACTCGTGAACTTACTGTCATCTCTTCCTAATGTGTGGTCTGCCAACCTTCCTTCATGTTTCCTTCCTCCCCAAGGAACTGACTGATTGGAGAGGTTTGCTTTCCCCTCCTTGTTTCTTACCCAAAGTACACCTTCCACTCCACTACTTTCAGTGCATTTAGGGGTCAGGGGCTTACCAACAAGCTGTACCTCTTACAGCCACTTATGCCTAATCTCAGTTGTCAGTTCAGCCTCCCGGTATCAAAAACATGGATCTCAGTTCCATGGAGGCCTCATACAAAGCCACATATTAAGTAAGTACACTTTCATTGATCAGTTAATCACAGAATTTTTAAATGAAAATGATTATCTCAGAGTGGCAAAGCTTGCTAAAATGTCTCTTTGTGAAGGTAGAATTAAAATGTAAAATGTCACTGTATCATATGGTGTACTTATGAGGCAAATGCAAAAACTGTTTATTGTCCAACAGGTGAAGTTTCAGCCGTTGTTCTTTCTTAAATCATTTCCCTTACAGTAAACATTTTCATCGTGCCAAGAAAAACTATGTCAATGATTCTTTCATTACAAATTTTAAGAAAATCAGAACTGGTTACATAAAATATAAACAATTTTTGTTTGATTGGATGTGAATTAAAAATTATTGGCTCTTTTAAATAGACAAAAATATTAAGCACCATTGTTCATGCTTTGAATACCATACCTGTGACATTGTATAGTCCTGGCATAATTTGAACACAATGAGTGTATGGCAATGATCCAAAGCAGTTGACACGCAGCTGTATGACATCACCATGTGGCAACCAGAATGTCCCGTTCACACTGACATTGGCAACTGGAGCTGCAATCACAATTTTTGAAAAATAAATTGCAAGAGTTACCACCAGTATATATATATAAGTTTCATATGGCAACATCAAAACATGGATGGAATGAGGGGATATGGTGAAAGAATCATGGGAGAAATTGGTAAAAGATATTAAAATAAGAAGTGCCTACGCGTGAGTCTAATGAACAGGAGGGCATACATAAGGCAAAGCATGAATGAGGTATCAATATGTTTTAAAGACCGCTATATACAGCACATTTTCTCATACACACCAATGCACAAACTCTTTCATGAGGAAAAATGTACTGTGCAAACTGGGAAATCGTATGATCGTCTGAATGACAAAATGAGAAATAGAACCTGCTCTAACTCCATTCATTTTCTTGCACATCCTATGATACATTTTTCATACAATAAAATGTGCCATGAAAAGAGGCCTTAAGGGCAGTGCAGATGAAATTAGTAAAAGAGAGCCAGTTTTGTAGGCCCAACACCAAGGATGAAGCTCGTTCGACTGTGCCTGCCCCAAAAGGGAACTACTTTATCAGTATGTAGATATCAAAATATATCTTTCCGCATGCAAATAAATTCAAAGAACTAGCAAGTCTGAGTCTCAAACTACGCAATACTTGAATCTAATCAAAACCCTGTATGTAAGGGTAATTCAACAACAAGAATGATAGGCCATCATTGAATCATTTGCCAGATCAATGACCCTTTCACTCCAGGGAAATGTCCTGAATGATTTTCATGTAGTTTACATTTCTGTAGTAATTATGTTCCCAAAAGAAACCATATACTGTATTTAGCTGCCCATGAGACTCACTGCAGTTATTCAGGTTAGATTTAAGAACAAAAAATGATAATCATACCTATGGTCCAAAAGATGCAGGTTGATTTTAGATTAAATTTTCAAGAGAAAAGTGTCTGCTGACAGGAGATAAATATTAAAAAGAACATTGAAATTACCATGAATCCTACCCAAAACAGACAACATCACTCAGTGAGAATTTGTATTGGGCAACACACTTAAGATTTTAGCAAGAAAGGCCAATATGGTAAGTATCTCTTTGAAGTCATCCTTAGGACAATGTCAATACCCTCACTTCTTTTAATCCTGTTACAATTTTTGGCTCAACCACTAGGAGCAGCACTTCAATATCACTTGTTGTAAGTCAAACAAAGAATATTTTCAAATGAGAAGTAGTCATTAAGAAGATATTCTGTTTATATAGTCACCCTCATTACCACTTTCCATCTTTACTTCCTTTCCGTCCCACTTTCAGCAATAATACTAACTCACTCACTCATGGCAGCAGCACAGATGGATTTTTTATTAAACCACACTGAAGATTAATAATTATTCCCACAGGAAAAAGTTGTTCAGCCACCAGCAACTCCATGGACAGTAGGCCGGCCCTTATTTTTCAAAATTGAGAAAAGTTATGTTTTCCTAGTCTCAAAATGATCCAAATAAGGTTTATATACACGTGCTAAAATTTGGTTACTTTAAAATAACGGGAACCCGTGCCCCAAGGGCCCTAAGTACTGAGGGCCTTCAATTGAGTTTTTTGGGGCTGAAAAATCACTATCCTTATGAAAAACGTGAAAGTAAAGCCCTTTAGGGCCGAATTTCTGTTTGTTTTGACCTATCTTTAAGCGTTTACGAGATATAGTCTGTCGTAATGCGATCCGCCCTCCACTCCCTCCCCGCCCTCGGCAAAGTCTTTTCTCCTGCTGGCAAGTTCTAGCCTCTGAAGAAATGTACTTGTTAGAAAGGATTTAATTGACATGACAATATTTCCAATCAAAAGTGAACAATTTATGTTCACTCTGTCCATGAATTTAAGCAGATATTAACCAAAATAAAATACATTTTCAGAGTATTTTTAATCTTCCACTGACAGACCGTATCTACTAAGTTGGAGTCTACCATGGTAGCTGAAAATATCATATTTTACCGTTACATTGATTTTCACCTGCAGTGGGCTGCTTGACTCTCCTTTCCGAAATCAACCACAGTACCTCTCACTCTGAAGGAGATGCATTTAAAAGTGTATAATAATTGGAAGAATTACACGAGATTTGACGCGATTCCAAATCCTTCACTATTCTTTCACGCAAATTTTCTTCCCGCTGCAGCTTCTTCAATAATGTCTGAGCAACCTTTTCTTCCTTCTTGATCATATTGAAATCTATTTCACCAATAACTGCATTTCGTGCTCCTCTTTGATCGCGTAAGAATTTGACTTCTTCAGCCCAAGCACATTTATCCGAGAGATTAACTGCACTTTCCTCCTCGTGCGTCAAAAACTCCATGGCACCGCTCCTTGCAATGTCGAACAAATCATCAAGTTTTGTTACGAAAGATTTTCTTCTCTTCATCTCCACGGTAGTTCCCGCTCTCTCTTTATGCCGTCGCACGTTCTTCCATTCTTTGTGGAATTTTTCTAACTTTTCAATCGCCTTAATTTCCGTAATATCAGGAATTCTCGTTTTGTTCCATAGATGAAACACATTTCTTACGGTTTTTCTCGAACTAAGTCTAATGCATTTCGAACCCCTTAGGTGATAGAAAAAAACACACAGTACTTCTCTCACTGTAGGTAACTTTGAGCTAAGTATTTCTTCACTTTCTTTTCCAACCAGTTCAATTTCTGAATATAGTCTTAATTTCATGCCTTTCCTTGTTGGCCTATTCTTAAACTGAATGTCACGTGCATCCATGATAAACTAGTTATTTCACTACTTTTCTCCTTCAATCCTCAAAAACTTAGTACTTCCTATCCTTTGCACACTATGCACAAGAACTAACTCTCTCTCCAGATCGATCTATATCCGTGAACTGACTGCCTCGTTTCTTCTTTCTTGAATATTTCTATCTACTGGGGGAGCCCTGGAAGCCCCGCTCATTTCCTTCATTCCTTTGTAATTCACATACACAATTGTATCACATACTTATAATATTTTATACATAAAGAGCACTTTGAAACAAAGCATGCTGAAACGGTGCGCGGCCGTATGGCGGCAAAAAAGTAAGGTTAAAGGGGTCGGTACCAAGCACGTAGGACGGCGTTTAAGGGTGAAAAGTGACATTGTAGGCTTTAACAATATTAATCATGTCACAAGAGGAACAACCTGTTCAAGTCTGTACCACTTGAATGTATATCTTGCCAGCAGGAGAAAAGACTTTGCCGAGGGCGGGGAGGGGGTGGAGGGGAAGTCTCTAGCAAGTGGTACCTCAGCGGCGCCGCGGTGCGGGGTAGCGCCCTGGAGGGTGGATCGCATTACGACGGACCATATCTCGTAAACGCTTAGAGATAGGTCAAAACAAACAGAAATTCGGCCCTTAAGGGCTTTACTTTCACGTTTTTCATAAAAATAGTGATTTTTCAGCCCCAAAAAGTTCAATTGAAGGTCCTCAGTGCTTAGGGCCCTTGGGGCATGGGTTCCCGTTATTTTAAAGTAACCAAATTTTAGCACGTGTATATAAACCTTATTTGGATCATTTTGAGACTAGGAAAACATAACTTTTCTCAATTCTGAAAAATAAGGGCCGGCCTAATGGACAGTCAACCCTACTGGATACAAGAATCTGAATACAAAGGGGTATAAAGTGGAAATGCTGTCAAATATTCAACTATCATGCATCACCCTATCTGGACCTACCTCATAATCAGTGCTCGTAAGTAATCGAGTAAAAGTAATCGGATTACTTGTAACAATTACTTTTGCAGTAATTTGTACTTGTAACGAATACATTTTACAAAATGTAATTTTTACTTTTAATTTACTTCTTAAGGTGAAAGAGGAATCGTCACTATCTTCGTAATCGTGACTTTCTTGTAGTCGACGATTACTTCACTCGCTCCCATGTAAACTCTAATTATTTTCAGGCAGCTTCGCTGGCCGCTATGCAAGCTTGAACAGGGAAGCATTCAAGCAGGACGTATCTCACAATCGCGTTAATTGTCAAGTAGTATCCCCTTGCTCTCATGACCTTCCGTGCAGTGTTGCCAAACGTCCGCCATATTGTACACATTAAAGTTGCATGATTTACTTCATTGCATTTACTTATTCACTGATTTACCTAGGCCTACAGACAACTTTGAATCCCTGAGTATCCTAATTTGCCTGTTTGGGTTCAGCCACCCTAATGTTGTAGCCCCTACTCATGATGGGTACAAAACATGACACCCCTTGTGTTGTTTCAGCAAGTGTAATTGTATGTATTGCTAGTGAAAATGCAGGCTATAGTAATTTCTATGACTCAATTTTTCGACATTTCTACTGCACCATTCGACAGTTGCCAGGTGGTCTATGATCTCAAAAGAAGTAATTGTAACTGTAATTTTACTGATTACTTTTTAAAATCTGTAATTTGCACTTGTAATTGATTACTTTTTTTATAAAGTAACTGTAATTGAGCCCAGTTACTTTTTCTCAGTACTTTTACCAACACTGCTCATAATACAAAGGCACACATTTTGGAATGAAACCTGCATGAGAAACACATGTATGAATGAAAGTTAAAAGAAGGAAAGACTGCAGTCCATAAATTTGTTTCCTCCATACCTCACACCATGAAAAATGTAATTAGGGCTGAGATGGAGAAACCATGTATATCTTGTACACACAGCATACCAGATGTCACTAAGAAGTCTCATCCACAACGGATTGAGTGATAGGAAGAGAAATCAGTATGTCAAGAAAGGTAGGGAGGCTCTGGTATTGGGCATATTTGAAAGAAGAGCCCATTGCTAGCTAGGCAATGGTTACAGCATAGAATATAAGTAAAAATCATAAAATATAAATTATACATATTAACCAAATGGAGCAAGAGCATGAGACAAAAAAAGAAAGTCATGGGTGACAATGAAAGACAGATCGCAATGGTAGACAAAATGGACTCACTACTTAAGGGACAACGGCATACATTCTAAAAAATGGCCGTTTCGCTTCACGTAGGTTGCACCCTCAACACCCTTATGCCCCAAGAGTCTTTACACTCTTTTTAACCCTTTGTTGAACTTTTCTGAAGGAGGCCCCATAGTCTTTCAGGGCCAGATTTGACTACTTTGAACAAATGCTGGCCCCATTCTATGGTCACATTTAATTAGTTGAATGCATTTCACAAAATACCCCATTACTGAGGGTGTTATTAATTCAAAAAACAAAGTGAAGAGTTATCTTGGTATCCATATTATTATAAAAACGTTTACGGAAGCCCATTTAAGTATTTTATGTATCATACTCAGGCACATGGAAACCCACAGAACTTAAAACCAAGAAAATCAATAGTGAACTGAAAGCAGGTTACAAATAAATATATTCTCACAACGTTCTATATATTCACCCTGTTTCTTTGGCATGAAAAATCCGCTACATGAAAACCAAAAATTATCAGTTACCTAAAACATAGGAAAAAGTCTTAGGGCATGCAAACATAATACAAACCCATGAATAACCAAGAGCTCCGGAAAAAGGACCTTAACTAAAATAAAGATTGCATTTTTCAGTACATTAGTCCCTGAATCATCTTACTCAGAAAAAATGAAAAAAAATTATTTTCCTACGCCATGCTGCAACTTCCCACATCCAAGCATTTTCAACTTCATGCTATAATTCAAGATAAAGCTGTTTAGATGGGAATAAGGGCACATTTTATTACATAGAAAAATAAATTACACATAAACATAGTAAAATGAATCTCTTATCATTCATACTAAGAAATAAACTCCTCCTCAGCTTCTATTCTGCAATATAAGATGAAAAAAATCCTTGACTACGTCTACTATCCATGGTAGTTCTATGGGTTTCGGGCGCATAAGGGACTATGGTGTACCTCTCTCCTGCCATATGCCCTTGCACTCTATTCAACAACCACCCTATGGATTATAACCAGAATATGAGGCATCACACTCAGAAGGAGACGAGAGAAAAGAGTAGACAAGGCTTTGAAGGGTGTATAAAAGTGAAATGGAACACAGCCAAAATTAAAGTTGCTACTGAGAGATTATTCCTATGCAATGAAAGCAGAGAAATCACCTTTGCCAGTAATTAAAACATCAGTAAGGCGATTACAGAACTCATAACGTCCCTGAATCGACGTTACTTAATGTCTGTCAAGAGGCATAACATCGGTCGCGATTATGGATCGGATGTTATTCTTTCGTCGGCGGTGCACAATGCCAGCCGTGTTGTGAATTGCTTGGAGCGATTACAGAACTTTGAATGGTCACTGCATAACGTCGCACACGGAACGTTACACACCACAAGCTAGGGACCCGGTCTTCCACAACGCCTAGTATTTTGGTAGTATGATTATATGCTTTTATGCACCAGTGGCTTAATATTTCGCATTCTAACATCAGAAGTTATATGCAATTACTACTCTGGAAGACAGTCATTTGAGGCATTTCAGTAAAAAAAATTTATTTTTGATAAATTTTACAATTTCTTCGAGACATCGCCTCGAATATTCAATCTGCTGCAGAGCTGTAATTTTTGCATGACCCGGCATTACTCCTACACGTTAATGACGGCAAAGGTTGGCAGTTTGCTTGTGTAAAATTTGATTAAAATTATGTGATTTTTAATGTTCGAATAAAATTAGAGGATGTAATTGTCAGGTCAACAGTTACAATGAAGTACACATCTCAGTGGTCTCTTTGGATGGCACTTGCAAATTAGCAAAGTGCACTGAAGAGACTGAAGATAATTTTATTTACGTTAATGTTTTGTTGTGTTGTTGTTTTTGTTCTGGAGAGATTCGTAGTTTGAAGTTGTGTTGTTTTGGTTGTGTTCTTAAGCAACGTGCAAGCCTAGTGCATGTTGGAATTCTTAACTGTGGAGTAAAATCATGCAGTAAAAAGGTAAAATCATCAATTCCGTAGGGAAACACCTCGAATTAACCATCTGCCCGCCACTACTCTCATTCATATACTATGATCATTCATCATCGTTTTTCCACATACAATGTCATCGGGATAATTTAAGTCAGAAAGTTAAATCCCCCCATCTATTTAAAATTTTGTATTGGTATATTCTTTCTCAACTTCCTTTCTCGTCTTATGCTTTCGAAGCCCAGTCACGTGACTATTTTCTCTCATTAGGATTGGATAGAACGATTCAAACAAGGGACAGGTCGAGTGAAATAAATCTGCAATATAAGTTACTCATACTTTCGGTAGCACCCCGATAACACCATCGTTGAGGTCTTCGCCTGAAGATCTGTAATCGCTGGGGTCGAAGTTTTCTGGCGTTCCAGACCGCGGCAGTGTGTAACGCCAGATTTTCTGTAATCGCCATACAGGTTTCATACTACACATTATGTAGTTTAAATAAACCACTAAATGATGAAGGCTTTATGTTAACTGAGTGTGTGAGTTTGGATATTTCATCACAGTGTCCATTAGTTGATGCAAGAATTCCTTGTAAATCGAAAAAAATAGCATTGATTCTGATGCCAAGAAAATTTTTAACCAGATATTGAAAAACTAAGCCAAAAAGTAATTTCACCACAAATTAGTTCACCCAATTCATTACTAAATATGTTGGAGTAATTTTTGATTACTTGAATTTTGCCTATCCGCTTCACAACATTTTGGCATATTCTCAATAATGAGAATATTGTGAACAATGTAAAAGACTAGGATATAAGGGAAAAAAATCTGTTAGTAATCCATGAATTTAGCAATGCATTTAAGTAATAGTATGATGAAATTTTTGTCCACATTTTAACACAACCCAAGAATTAGTTTACAAGAAAAGAGCATCCCATGATGGCATTTAGTTAAGAAACCATTATGAATCTGCAATTAGAATGATAGTAGTATCTACTCAGTAAGTCAATTATTTCACTGGAATGCTACTAACACTAACAATGGACTTATCCAACACTGCAATGAAGGTTTGTCAAATAGCCATTAACTTATATTAAAAATGTCTATCACCCAAGTATCTAGCCAGTATTAGTGGCTATCTATAGAGCATCTTCCTTCAACTAAATACAGAAGTATTTTATGGACTCACCTTTGATCTTCAGCTGTCGACTAAAGTACCCATATATCTTCTTTGGATCTGATGGAATGATTGATGTGTTCATGCATATGTGGGGCACAAGCTCACTAGGGCCTTGGGTGAGGACTGGTTTTGTACTTAAACTCCTTATTCCATCAGCATTACTCAACACAGCTGGGGCAGCTGTAGTAACATTTGTCCTATTATTGCTATTGTCACTGGTAGTAGGAGGAGGGGTGGTAGTCGTAGTAGTCACATTATTATCACTGGGGGTGAGGGTTGTGGTAGTTGAGGGTGCCAGAGTTGTGGTTGTTGTCGTGCTCGGTTCTGGAGTTGGCAGAGGCTCAAAAGATGCCACAACCAGGACTTCTACGATTCGTGATTGATCCTCTTGCGTGTAATTGAAGGAGAAGTCATAGCCTTCTGACTGTCCATAGTAGACACAGTCCACATACCAATAAGAAAGCACTTGAGTTGCAGATGAAAGATATTCCTTATCAGGGGTTGATAATGCCACTTCGTGCTCAGCCTCACCAATGGTTGAAATATACTGTCCTTTTCTGGTCACTCCACCTTGGGAGATCTGTAGCTCACCATTTAGCTTGGCTGAAAAGTTTAGAAAGCTTCCAGATAAAGAATTCAGAATTGGATAGACATAAAAATAAATAATACACAACAGAATAAATGCTCCGTGGTCTTTAAAGATGTGTCAAGCAAGATCCAATGGGTAACACAGGAAAAATATTTTCCTCACCATCAGATATTGGCAGGCAGGTATTGGTCATTCTTCACGACAAGCATTTACCACACCCTAGCTGTATATGATTGACTCACGCAAAAAGGCACAAGGTGACAAGTCTATTCATGAAAGTACATCTAATCCATAACACAAATGATATTCGTCCATGTACATTGCCACATTTACACTCATGCCCAAGCATTACCCATGCGTTTACACAGCAAATGACAAAACTGCAATTTGTGCAGTTCCAAATTGTAGTACGTTTTTGGCAACATTAACAGCGGGGCGATTATGTAACTGTGAGAGCGATGACGGCGGGTGATAGCTATCACGGCCTCCTATGACGGTCGGCGTCATTGAGTGATCCTGTAAAGCACCGTCACATAGAGATGGGTTGGTCGCGAACGAATGAATCAATTCGAACAACTCTTTGAAGTGAGTTGACGAACGGAGTCGTTCGCGGCAATGAACTGTCGTTCCTTACGAGTCGTAATGAAAATAGGTGCACCACCTGGCAAAGATGGGAACTAACTGACAGGCCATGAGTTCCCCCACCCTTGGAACTTTGGAAATGGAAATGGGCGCACCACTCGGCAAAGCTGAGAATCAAGTGAACGAGAGGAAGAAACGAGTCCCCCCACTCTTGAAATTTGAAGTCTGAGGGTGGGGGACCTGTGTTCTCGTAGAGCCCGTGGAGAGGGAGGACTCGTTTGTGGACGACTCCTTAGGACTCGTGAGTCCTCGAGGAATCATGATTCCCGAGGAGTCGGATTCGGATTCAGTGAGTCGTATAGGAGTCGGATTCAGTGCGTCGTAGAGGAGTCGATTCCTGAGGAATCAGTTGAGGACTCGGATTCAGTTTAAGACTCGGATTCAGGTGAGGACTCGGATTCAGTTGAGGACTCGGATTCAGATGAGGAATCGGATTCAGTTGAAGGCTTGGATTCAGTGATTCCTTAAGGAGTCGCTGGCCCGAGAATCAATTAATATTCAAGGAATTAGTGATTGCAGTGGAATAATGAATTTTTGTCTATTAAAATCTTGTCCTTATGCGATTTTTTGCAAACTTCTAAAAAATCTTCACGATCTTTGAATCAAAAAATTCATAATTCCTTTATCAGCAAACCTACTGAGGCAACTATTAAAATCAAAATTATAAATTTTACCAGAAATTTTTGTTCCATAAATGAAGGAGCAGTAACTTTTTTCAAAAGAACAGCATTGAAAGAATGTTCCAAAAGATTTTCGCTCCATTTTAGGCGTATGCTTCCGCAACTTCCGTCCAATAACAGTAGCCTTAGAATATTTCCTCTTAGATGTACTTCATCTACCCAAACTTGCATTAGCAGATTTTAACTCCTCCATTTTGTATATATTCTGATGCATTCTTACACACTCAAAAAGATGGTGTACAATTAAAAGACACGATTTCTCGTAAATTTTCGGCGAAGTATACAATTTTTTATAGCAAGTGATATGACTCTAAATTTTTTGTAGGTTTTTCACCATTTTTAGAAGTCGTATATGTTTCAGCACCTAATATAGTTTTTCTCATCAGCAAATGTTTTTAAGGCATGCTTACAGAAGCACTGCATAGTGAAACCTGCCTCAGAGGCCACCACCCTAGGGTGGTCTCATCTGTATGTGATAAAAATTTTCAGAAAATGAATTTATGATATTATCAATTAAAATTTTACCTCCATCCAGCGGACACTTCCTCTTACAGGAGTTATTTCAAAGGCCTGCTGCTGGCCGCTAAATGCAGGTTTCACTATATGTAGTAAATTAAAGAAGCTCTTTGCTAATTTTATTGAAGGCAGAATTAAGTCGGATGATTCGGGGAAGAGGGAAAACGAAGGGAAAATAATTTGGGTTCAACTTCTTAAGGAGATTTGGGTTTGAGGGAGATTCAGGGCAACAATGAGGGCATATCTTCCACTGAGACACCTTCCATGTCATAAAATGAGGGAACGTGCCTGGTCTTAGCCCCCCACCCTCACAAAACCCACACACGATGTAAACCTCCATAATACTACCCCCGACCCTGGGATGGTGGCGAAGACGTCTTGCCTACAAAGGGGCAAATTGGAGGGAAAAAGTCGAGCATTGAATGATTTGGGATGAAAATAGTCGTTTCTAATGTTTCAACACTTGAAAGTGAGATAATCTTCTGCCGTGTGGGCCCCAGGGACCTCCTAGGGAAACTGAGAGGTCTAGGGATTTTAGAGTCGCCCTCTGGATCGCAGCGCAGATACTCCCAAGTCGACCGGTCAGTGAAGACGCTTTTAGTTTCGCCCCGGTAGAGTTTGGAGAGTGCTTTTAGAGGACCAGTAGATCCTCATACAGAAGATCCTCATACGAGGGTCGTTCTGAAAGTAATGCCTCCTATTTTTATGTGGTGACTTTGGATGTCTGTGCCAGATGTCGTTGGTGCAGTGCTAATGCTTGAACCTTCCTCTATCATTTGCAAGTGGTTCCGTTGTTCTGCGGTAATTGGTGCCAGCAGAGGAGTGTTCCAAAATGGAGTCTGATATGGACGGGCGTATGAAACAGCGATGTGTGGTTGAATTCCTCACTGCTGAAGAAATTGCGCCAATTGAAATGCCTCGACGCTTGCTAAAGGTTATGGAGATGATACAATAGACGGGAGCAACGTGAGACGATGGGTACGGCATTTTCAAGGTGGTGAAAAGGGTGTGCATGACAAGCCACGGCCCGGTCAACCCTGCACAGCTGTCATCCCTCGCAATGAAGAGCGTCTTGATCAACTCATCCGCCAAAAATGGCTTTGAAGGCGAAAAATATTTTAAAGAGCATTTAATTAGGTCTAAATTTCAATAAGTATCAAATATTCATCCTGATCAAATGATTAGAATTTCTTACATTCATAGTGCATGATTAAAGTTTAAATAAACTTTGGAAGTTTTTGTATCTGCCATACACCGCTGCATTTCATTTTCAGGAAACGGAAAGTAAGAATAAAAGTGACATACGGCTGAACTTCGGCCGATCTGCCAGTGGTAAGGCCGTATGTAAATACAGCCGCGGGTCCATCAGCATCGTTGGGGGCTTGACTAGTAATCTAGGGAGACATCTGAAGTCAAGGCATCCCACGGTACCACTGAAAAGACATTCTGGTGCCAAGTCGTTGACTTCGTCATCCCTAACAACTGCACTAATCCCTACTCTGGAGGAAGAAGAAGATTATAATTCGGGTGATATCATTCCTCCACCAGAGCCCAGAGTTTCTTCGCCTACCACTGACAACCATTTCTACCATTTCAGTAACAACAAAATCGGCAAGTCAAACTCCTATAACTGCATTCGTGGATATAATTAAGCCCGTCCCTTTAAATAAATGCAAGTTACTAGATACACAGTTGGCAAAAATGATTTGTAAGGAATTTCATCCTTTCAGCCTCGTAGATGATCCCGAATTTAAAGTTTTCATAAGAATGCTTAATCCAGGATACCAGCTTCCATCAAGGAAGACTTTATCCAATAGTCTAATTCCAGCTATATATAATGATTTGAAGGAACAATTAGAAACAACACTCCAATCCATCCCAGCTGTGAGTCTGACGATGGACGGATGGACATCGTGAGAAAATTCAAGTTTTTTAGCAGTTACAGCTCATTACATCAATGACGAAACAAAACTTTGCTCGGGTTTACTGGCATGTACCGAATTTCCGGAAAGGCATAGCGCACAAAATATATCTGAATGGCTGTTGAATGTCGCGACAGAATGGGGGATTAACAATAAAGTTACAGTCGTAGCTACTGATAATGTTGCAAATGTAACCGCAGCCATTCGGCTATACAAGTGGAGACATGTTTCCTGCAACGCGCACTCATTGAACTAGGTAGTTCAAAAAGGATTTAAAGTTATAGAACATGTATTTGGTAAAGTTAAAGAAATAGTTCAATTCTTTAAGCAAAGCGCAAAGGCAAGTAGCAAGTTAGTGGAAACACAAAATAGGATGGGAGTCCACACCTTGAAATTAAAACAAGACGTGCCTTCTCGATGGAATTCTACGTACGAAATGCTAAACAGGATGCTAACAAATAGGAATCCGGTAGTCTTGACGTAGATAGTAGACTTGACGAAAGATTTAGAATTTCCGCGGAAGAGTGGCGTTTAATCAAGAGAACAAAGAATTTAGACCTTACCACTGACAGATCGGCCAAAGTGCAGCCAATTGTCACATTTTTCATTAAATACACAGTTTTTTCGTACATCTTTGCTGTAATCATAGGTGTAGCCTTATGTTAGCCATTGTACTTATATTTAAATGCATAATCAGGGGCATAGTTTAGGAGAGTCAGTCTGAATAGCTGTTCCCCTCTGCACTAGGCAAAGACTAGTGCAGATTTTCAATTGCCAATTTGTCAAACAGAGCCAGAGGGGATGATAACCTGCTCCCCTAACGTAAATTTACTGCCATTGGTGGGTGCCCTGACTCTTAACATAAATCCTGGAAATGCCCATCTGTAGATGTATTATATTCCCTGTAATTAAAAAAATGCATGTTATATCTACTTTTTAATGTCATAATTATGCTAGTTTAAGGGACTAGATTAATTGTATGTACGAATGCAGTCATAGGAGTTTTATTTTCTTCAAATGTTTTTCTGTCAATTATCGGAGTAGCTTATATAAGCCATTCTAATTCGATAAGTACTTTTATTTGTGTCTATTATTTTCCCAGCGTATAAGTAAATTACGTATAGATGTTAATTTCTTTTCTTCATTGCAAACGTTTTACTTGTCAAAGGGATGGGCTTAATTACGTGTACTACCAATACTGGCGTAGGAGTTTAACTTTTCATGTGCTGTTGTTGTAATAATAGGAGTTTCTTGTATAAGCCATTCTTATTCGATATGCGTATTATTCATGTTACTTTCCCCGTAATTATATAAACTATGTATATGTAATCACTGCTATTTTATGTGAAATTTATACTTGTTCATGTACCAATTTAAATGCAACATTGAATTTAATTGAATCCGATGATCTTTAGGAAATCATCCAAGATATTTAAATTTATTTCAATGAACCACTATTATGAAAAAAAATTGAACGAGAATGAGATCCAAGAATCGATTCCTTCAATTGAACGAATGATTCATGACTCGGTCATTGTATTGAACGATGTTGCCCATCTCTACCGTCATAGCACCGTGATAGCACGTATAACGGTCATGGGCTTCCTGTAGGTTGGTAGCAATAGAAAATCTGAACAGCCAATGAAAACCATCGACACATTCCACACATTCCAAGCAAACAATTGCGGCGTGTTGAGCGGCTGAAACGATGTCGGCGGCACTAGAGTTAAAGTACTCCACATTATTCATTTTTGTATGTTTAGGAATTAAATATTGTGTTGAATATGTTATAACATACCTAACACATCATATTAATTATAGTGGAAGTGAAAATCATGTTGTTATCGTTATGATTTCGTTTGTAATAAAAGGTTACCTATGTCTTGCAAATGCATCGCAGATTTGTTATGAATTCAAACCTCTCCGTCGCATTATTAATTTCATTGAAAATTACTTCAGTGAAAATTAAACGGTATTAGTTCCGTTTACGTTATATGTATGAGATGACGTGCTGGATATTCGTTACACCTAAGGTACCTAGGTATTGACATGATGCAAACTTGCATAATTTTTTAAGTGCCTTTCTACACTGGAACTCTTTCGAAATTGTCATATATATGAGCCGTCAAATAATTCGCAGTGTTATTCAAGTGTGCCTTTGAAAGTATTAGTCGAGTGGACTGTGCAACTGAACAGCAGCTGAAGTTTTATACGTCCACCTACAGTACATTGCCACAGTAGAGTAGGTAAATTGCATAGGATTATAACAACAAATCTTAAAACAACCCGAACACTTTATCGTCGCAACTCTTACTGTCATTCATGGTTGTCTTAGCAAACAAATATATAAAGAGCGAAACTAACACATGTCAATAACCCTACCGTCTATTATATGAAGGCGTACATTCATGGCTATCATAGTGTCTAGGTAACTCAAGTTACAATGATGACAATGGTGAATTGTTAACAATAAACATTTTTTAGAATTAATATTAAATTCGCGTGCGAGAAAAAATTCTATAATGCTTTAAACAGTGAAAATATAATTAAACAATCGAATTTATTTTTTTAAAGGACTAAGACAATTTATTCTCCTGTAATAATTAGTCGTAGTGCTTTATGAAAGTCATTCATAAACTCAAAGTTAGTTAAATGGGCATGGACTACCATAATTAATATTTTATTCAACATATTCGCACGTATATCCAATACCTTATGACCCCTATCACCATCAATTTCAAGCATGATACGCTATGATGGCGTGAAGGTGATAAAAAGTACTCACGGATACATAATCGCTGCTATCACCCTCCATCATACGTATGACCAGTGGCGTAGCTAGTGCTTGTGCCGACCAGGGCGGTCCTTGAGTTGGCGCCCCCAGCCCCGTGAAGAAATACATTTTGCACAGTGACACACTCTTTAAGTTTTATATACGTTAACTAGTTTGAGTACAATTATGATATTATTTTCACATGCTCATATTCATTATGCTTTAAATACACACCCTACATGCCCGCACTTTAGAGGCAACAGTGTTTAGCAAAAAAGCAAAAATAGCATAGAGAGGAAAATAGTAAAAAGTTGTACAAAATGAAGATCATCTTTAATTCCAAAATTAAAAATACAAATGTCTACAAAGAAATTTGTCTTGCCTTTTTGATTGCAAATTCTTCAATGGCCCTGTCAAAATCTATTTTGTCTGTCATAACTGTTGCTCTATAGACGGTATGGCAAGATTTCTTTAACGCTAGGTGCTCATAGTAGATCTTAGGTAATTCTTGATCAGTTTTAGTTTAGAAAAACTCCTCTCACAAGTAGCAACACTAACAGCAATTGTGAGGAAAATCCGCAGTATTACATATTTCTACATTTGGAACCGAATTCCCAATGTTATACTTTTGAATAAACTGTAGAAGTTCAAGGGGGCCTTCTTTCCTCATCTTTATTCCTTCTTTAACATCAGCAACAGTTATAAAATGCTGAAGTCTTTTTCTCTCATTTAGGAACTCCTCTTTATCAATGTGATCGAGATCTATTTGACATTTACAATCATCATCCAAAAGATTCGACGGAGTAAGAAAGGCATATTTCTCAGCAAGTGCATGAAGCTGTTGAAATCTCGAAGTTAATTCTTGGATCACTCTGTCCAATGAAGAAAACATTTCTGTCCTTAGGTCTATGTCCTTTGGTAATTCAGCATCCTGTGATCCTTCACCAAACATTTGTTTCTTCTTTTTGACTGACTGACGCTGACGCTCCATGACTTTTCCTAGATCGTTGCAAATTTCTTTGGCGTAGTTAAGACCATTATTCACTAGCTTGTCCCTGTTTTCATATAGAAATATTTTTAATGCCCTGAGTTTTATATCACATTTTTGTACGTTCAATCCTTTGGTTTGGAGATAAGTCTGTGTCTCGTTAATTTCTAGAAGGACGGGTCCCCACAGGCCAAGAAAGCACAAAAAGGAAAATGATGCAAGTAGAACACCAGCATCTGCCCTTGTAGTTGTATCTTCTGCATCACTAGTTAACATTTCTAAGGCACTTAAGATTTTTGAGTAATGTTTCTTTACAACACTTACAGCTTCTCCCTCGCACTCCACCGAGTTTCTATTATGCGCTTCACACTTTGACCAGTGACTAAAGTTAGAACTTCCCAGCGATGTGTTGATGAAGAAAAAAATACAAACAAACGTTCCACACATCCAAAAAAGGTAACAGAATTCACACCAACAGAAGCTGCATGAACACCTGCCAAATTCAGCAAGTGATTTGTACAAGCGACAAATTCTGCTTTTTTTTATTAATTTCCTTGATGCATTTCTGAACACCAGTATACAGACCAGCCATCACCGCAGCGTTATCATGTGCTTGCCCTCTACAATTTTGGATATCAATTCTGTCTTTCTCTAATTTTTCTAAAATCATCTTTGAAATATTCTCGGCAGTTTTACCCTTCGTTTCAATGAAATCGACAAATGATTCCACAGCCTTCACTTCATCTCCATCGATCACAACATAGCATAAAACTTGGCTCCTTTGATCCTTACGTGAACTATCAGCAGTGCTGTCAAATATCATGGAAAAGTACTCAGCTTTTTTTTTACATTATGCTTCTTTTCTTCTATGCTTTCTGATTTTGCTTCTTACGTTTTCTCCCAAAATTTCTATAAACTCGTTCTGAGTAGTAGGAGACAGATAGGATGTAGCAAACTTTTTTCCCAGCTGGATCCTCAGAAGATGTTCACGTAGCACAGGATCACATTTTGCCAACAAATGCGCTAGCTCTAAAAAATTTCCTCTACTTTCTGTTGCTTCAAGTTCAACATCACACTCGTTTTTCTTATGATTGACTCCTTCTCGATGGCCTCATCAAGCCAAATTCTGTTTAGCTAGGAATCTAATAATATCAAGCAATCTTGTAAGGATTGACTGCCACTTCTTCACCTGGCTTTCAACAACTTCTTGTTCGTCTTTATCAATTGTTGCTCCACCAGCAATCCTAATTTCCAATTCCTTCCATTGAGTGAAATTTTCAACGTGATCTACACTGGACTCATGTTCGGATTCTCATAATTAATAGCTTAATATCACAAGATTTGTAATACAAGTGACAGGCCACAAATTCTACTCTGTTTTGATAAATAAAACATAAAGAAAAAACTGAGTGTAGCAAAAGAATACTTCGGTGAATTCAAAATTTAATAGTATAATAGCCTTCTGCAGACCCAACAGTGCCGCCCCCTTGAAAGTGCGCGCCCGGGGCGGACCGCCCCCCCCCCCTCCCCCGGGACCCCCCTAGCTACGCCGCTGCGTATGACGTTGACAGGTAACACAGGAAATCGCTGCTATCACCCTCAGTCATACGTATGACGGAGGGTGATAGCAGCGATCATAGCTCTCACAGTAACATAATCGCCCCGCAGCTCAGGCCACGACTCCATTCAACATCAGCAAAAATTCGAACCGCTAATCATGTTCCCCGAACATAGTAACTACAACCGTTGCTTGCGTAGTTTCTAAATAATTGCAGTAAAAAAGTCCTCTTAGAGTAAAATATACACGTAAGGTATTAAAAGATGAGAAGTTTTATCATTACTCCTCGTAATTATTGGTACTTGTCGCTAATTTCGGTAAATATCCGCTTAACAAATATTAGCCTTTAAAAGCCAAGGAGTTCAACCAGCGAAAACATTAGACATCGATTTCACTCAAATAAAAATGTACTTTACCTGTAACATCAAACTTCACTCTTTGGCTGGTTTCGGTCCAATATACGACGACACTCCATTTCTGAACAACGACTTGAACTTCGTACTGACCAGGCGCATACTTGATGGCTGGGTAAGTAGCATTCCAGTAGCTTACAGCATTGTCTGAACGGGTCTAAAAAAAACGAAATACCGCGGGGTGTAAACATTAAATACTCGTAAGAGATCGCACATAAAGGTTACAGCACGATATAACAAATAATATGCCCTCATCAAATCTAGAAGACAATAATGAAACAACTCTGGTGATTATATAAATCTTATACCTCGCCCTCGTGATGAGGAATTGCATCGTCTTTCCACAGAAATCTGAATTGGTCGCTCGGTCGCTCACCATCTGCATTCAAGACTTCCACTTTAAATGTAATTGTTGCTCCTAAAATTACAGGTCCATTGTGGCTAAGGATGGCATAATAATCACCTAAAAATTAGTAAGCCAGGAATGAGAAAATGTATCGTCTCTCAAAGGCTATGAGAAAGAATAATACGTATAATTAGCACAATAGTCTGCTTTTTAATTACTTACCACATAGACAGCATTTCAAGATAATCTCCGCACTAAAAATTAATAAAGCCAAAAGTTTCATTTTTGGTGAGAAACTGCAGTCAACTGACACATAACAACAGTGCTCTTTCAAAACTCAACTGTTCTCGTTTGGAACATATACCCCTGACCTGCCTAACTTGTGACCTGCCAACTGAGAAATCCGCCAGTAGGTGCGCTAGCTGAAAAGTAACTTTCCATACTGTGATACTGTCTTGAACTTATTCCAAGTTGTCACTAAATAACACTTTCTTCTGTCATTTTACCCAAGTCTCATGTAAAATATTCAATTCACTAAATTGTAAGCGAAGCACCAATTCTTTTTTTAAGCAAAATTTACTCAATTACAAAAATTTTAATTGAAATCGGAGTGGATAAGTTGTAATAGCGGAGTGAATATATTGTAATTAATGTTTCTTGACAAAAGCGTTCAATGTGATATCTTGAGAAGACCATGGGCTGTTAAGTTTAAATTACGGAAAGCGCAAAGGGTTAAAAAGACAATAATTTCCATAGGAAGCACTTAGCTAACTACTAGCCAACTAAGCCAGCGGTGAAAATAGTGGGGGAAGGGGTTGGGGAAGATGGATTGGAATTGGGTACCAATAATGTCATTTATTGTCGTAAACATCCGCTTTCGTGACGGAAGCGGACGGTTACCGTGGTTTATCCCAATTCCTTCCCACCATTAAATATATCGGAAGTAACTTTGTGGAACCATTCGGAATACCTGGTATTAATCAACTGGTAGATTTAACAATGAAGATAAAAACGAAAAAGAGTTCGGCATCTATTAAGCGGTACATTTTGCTGAGGGCAATTCCTCTCCGAGTTAGGATAAGATGCAATTCCAAACAATCCAAATTCACGATATCGTTGCCATTTGCGCGTATAGCTCATGGTACGGTTGGTATCGCTCTTCGCCGCCAAGTGGTAGCTGTGATAGCATTGCGTTCGTTTTTCTTTTGTTTTGACACAACGCAAGTGGTACGAAGAAGATTGAAAACGGATTAGATGACTTCTAAAGTGTTTGATATCCTGTTTATGTGCCGTGATGTGTACGGTTCCAGACTATTGGCACACCAATCATTTTGTTGACGTAGTTTATTGAGCTTTCTATTTGCCACAAAATGTCAACCACCTCTATCTTAATGGAAGTTGTGGCCTTGGTCTTCAAGTGTGCACAGTAGAGTTAAATCAAGATTTTATTGAGGATTTCCGCCGACGGTCATCCATTGTGAATTGCCTGCATGGCTTCTGCCCTAGAAAATTATTCTCGTCAGAGATTTAGAAACGTCGATCGTTTCTGTTACGAAAATAACTCAGCATTTGGTCAGTGTGATTGCACATCTTATTCGTACTTCGCCCTCTCGACAGTGTTGTTCGCTGTTGGCACAGTCATAACTGTCTTAGCTTTGGGAGATGTTCAGGGTTATTTGTTTTCCAACTTGGGACACATGTGGCTGGTTGGCCCTATTTTCATTTGCTCCGGGTTAATGGTTGCAGTGAAAAGTGTTCTGTACTTAAGAAAGAAGAACTTAATCCAGATGCTTTTGCGTCAAAGAGCACTTCTAAGGGTTAGTTGTTGAATTCAAGGATTTTTTTCTGCGTAACACTAGAAAGTTATTGGTGACCATTTAATTCTATGACAGTTCTTTATCTTGTGCCCTGATTGCTTTTACTCACTGATGGTTGTAGGAGCTGGCCCAACAGTCTCGAAACCAACCCTGCAATGGTGTTGTTGCCCGTAATCCTAGCTGCCTCACATTGCCTCCGTCGTACGATCTTCTCATGGGAACGAATGGGCAGGGAGTACCTTCAGGTGGAGGTGGCCAGAGTGCCACTGATCCAGGTTTGTTTGGGTCCAAATTTTTTTGTATTCCCATTTTCACCCTTTTGATCGACAATCAGGCTATCAAAATGCTGAAAATTAATTAGGGCCACAAAACTGTGTAAATCATTGATAATTCGTCACAAGTGTCTTTTGTAGAAACATGGAATTTTTACTTTGTCTGATTATAGGAAGCTAATGGATGGGCTATAGGGCTTTAAGTGTCATTGATATATACACGTATGGACTTAACTATATCGGCAGTTAAAGTATTTTTCGTATATATTTGGGAGGGATTTTTATCACGTTCTCAACCCTCTTCCATCACATTTCTGGCTGGGCAGCATTGAGATTGGCACTACAGACTACTCATATTTCCACATCTCGAGGTCAATGAAATGATCGTTCTACACATTTAAAAACTAGATAGTATTCATTGCTATTATTTTGGTTGCATGAATTTCATAATTGTACACCCAAGGTGTGCAAATTTTTCTCACATGATATGCTTTTATCTCTCACCGTTCTCATCTCACCGTTAAATTAGCTTTGTTTTAAATTGATATATTATGCACAGTTCATACAAACATCCCATTGCCATGCTCTTAATCATTGGTTAAAAATTTTTAGTGAAAAAGTTACTATATTATTCACAATTCATACAAACATTCCACTGTCGTGCAGTTAATTTCTTGGTAGAAACCTCTTAGCGAAGTGGATATATCATCAAGTGCACCACTCTACAACATTCCTGTGTTTCCAGTTATTGTATGTACCTATTGTAGTCCCATGAGCTTTGTTATGCATATTTAATTTTCACCAATAAATTTAATGTGGTGAAATTTTTGTATCAGCATTTACAATGTGTAAAAGTTGTCATGTGCCATAATTAGTAATTGGAAGAGCATATACCTATGTGGAAGGATACACTATTTCATCTTCTTGATTGAAGCATAGTTTTATGTATCTAATATTTTGGTATTCAAATGCTACAGTTGAAGCACTTAGATTACTGTTAAAATTTGAATGACGTAGCAGTTTAGTATGGTGGTTGATTTCACAGCAATTGATCAAGGCCTGCTTAACGCCTAAGAAACCCTTCAAGGTCTTTAGGTTAAGCCCTTCAAATTCCTCTGCTAAAGTATGTAATGGGAAATATGTACCTGCAAGGCTTCTAAATGATGGTAGAAAAAAAAAGTATCTGCCGTAGTTGCAATACTGGTTTATGTGATGATTGAAAGGGGTTGAATCTTTCAATCGTTTTTATGTTGTCTGGGAGCCATTATTGATTCTCTAAAAGCACTAGTGCGATAATAAACACTTCATTCCTGCAAAAAGGCAATTTTATCCATCACTTGTACGGTGGCATACCATGGAAATGTGTATCCTACTGTCTTTCCTCAGTTTTTCAAGGCTTGAATCCATCTATTGTTAAAAGCATAAAATTTCCGGCACAAATCAATCATTAACCAAAGTTAACTTATATTAGCAATCAGCTCTCTCTTTGATAAAACTAAATAAATGAACCTGATATTCAACAAGTTTTAGGTGCGACATCGCAACATTTAATAAAAGCCAAGCAGTTGCTCAGATGTTTCTTCCCCAAAAAAATATGACGATTCAAGGGAGAGAAATTGGTCCAGTTTGCTGGTTGGTTGGTCACATTGCTGTGAGGAGAATAAGAGAAAGGAAAAGTGACAAAGTTTTCTAAATTTATGACTTTTTGAAGACTGGGAATGGAGAAGGAGACGTCAAGTCTTCAGGAAATTTCACTATTCATCAATTTAATTTTATATCCCATACCAGAATATTGATTGTCGTCTCGAAAGTGAATTCTGATATGTCCTGTGTTCTGTAGGCCAAATGTTGAGCTATGTATTCTTGCTCCTGAATTTGTATTGCTGCTGCAGGTGATCATCTGTCCACTTTTGCCCCAGACTCCAATGCAGCTGCAATCTAAAAGTGAGGTGTCTATAATGGATATGTATCTGGAATTATAGGATGAATAACTTTAATACAGTTGCAACTTTTGAAAGTTTTAAATCCAATTTTCTTTCTTCTAACAGTTAACCTCAAAGGATATTGATTATACTTTTTTATCGTCTAAAATCCAGTGCAGAAAATTACAGTGAATCTAATGGGCTGGTTGCATTGTAAGGGCTAGGGAATAAGGGAGTTATATAATATAATGGCTGTATATGTTAATTAATGGCAAAGCCATAGTGTGAGTGGAATCACTGGAGCAGTCGAGCTGGACACATGCAGTCTTGCTCGCAGCAAACTGAGGTGCTCCTGGGATTGATCAATGCAAAATGGAGTGTGATGAGTGAAAAGTAAATGCATAGAGGACGATCAGAATTCCATGAGTAATGAGTCTCTTACGCAAGATGTAGCACAGAGTCACTTTGGCTTTGATAAATCAGGACATTTTGGATTGTTTTCTGCTTTTTAGAGGTTTCCTGAAAACAGGAGTTCTATCATTACATGGTTCTAAGATAAATTTGCCTGATTTCCCTATAGCCTTTTGTAAAATTTAGGCACCGTAAATTGCGAAACTTAAGTGGTATGTGGTTGAAATTATTTCTTTTCTGGACGGTCACTTCTTACTCCATGGTTGCAGAAAGCTGGTGAAGAAAAGATGGATACAATATATTCAGACCGTTCATTTTTTTGATGAGGTTTCAGTTGATATATGCCAGGGACTAGATCGGCTGATGATTTAGCGAGGCCATCTTGCAGTTCTTTCTGTGTGCTGCTTAACCATGTGGTTTGAGTGAAATTTTTATCATTATGTTTTCAAATCTGCAACCCATTTTCAGTGCAGTCACCATTCTCACTCATAATATATATTAACGTAAGTCTTATCCAATTCTTCC
This sequence comes from Ceriagrion tenellum, assembly GCA_963169105.1. NCBI lineage: Eukaryota > Metazoa > Arthropoda > Insecta > Odonata > Coenagrionidae > Ceriagrion > Ceriagrion tenellum. The sequence continues at coordinate 133,942,242 of OY720632.1, read as the reverse complement.
TTGTCCAATGCTCAATCTCATGAGCTCTGATTGGTAGTTATTTATTCCTCACCTCCATCACCATATCATCATTTGTCTCTAGTCTTTCTCTTGGGATATTTTCTTCTGTTGTCTTCTGTTGTGTTTTGATTTTCTTTGTGAATCAAATATGTCACGGGATGGCATAAGCTAAATTTTTCCTTATATGTGTGATGCTCATCATGAACTGTCCTCTTAATGGTCATCAGTCTACTTAGTTATTTTGTAACCTGTACTTTGGTCATGTGTACAGTTTAGTATAATGCTTCCTGATCTTTGCCTGTGCATTAATCATATGAATTTTCCATGAATTCAGAAGCTTTTTCTGTAGAAAAAAGATTCATTTTTTTATGAGCATTGGTGACTAAAATATTTCATTTTATTCCCAGGTGGAGGTGTGGCGGCAAGTGGTCAGGGTATGCCGTCAATGTCAGTGGGTTCATACCACGTACATCCCCATGGTTTAGTTGGGTGTAGCACCTGGACTAGTAGTGGCTTGGGAGGTAATGATGGTGATGAAAATTTGGCTGAAGAAGCGCCTCCTCCTACGTATGAAGAAGCTATGTTCCTTATGGCTGAGGAAGATGATGAGATGCCAGGGCATAAGGGGTTAAAAGTAGTTTTGGCAGCAGAAGAGGATGATCCTAAACTGGCAAGGTATGCTTCATGAGCTATCATAACACTCATAAAAGAAAATCCTTAGAACTTTTTCCCATGCGAATTAAATAGCGACGAGAAGAAAATTGGTGAAACATTGTTTCCAAATTTCTTGGTGTTCCATATAATATGCAGTGGATTGAGATTAATTTTTATGTCGAAACATATTTATCTATTGGATTTTTAGTCATATGGTAGTGCATTATTAGTTGCTTAGAGTAGTATCAGAGGGATATATTTCTCTATGATACTATCAGATTTTTTCATGGTGATGAATTTTTTACATCCATAGTGGTCATTGCTGTCCTATCTAGTTTGATGTTGATAATGTTTTTTCCTTGATCTGTGTTATTTTTTTGTATTTAGAGCTACTTAGTTAGAAGTCTTTTTGGCATATGGCAATCTCAAGTTCCTTTCAAACAGAGTGGCCTCCTAAAATCTTTATATACTTGTTGAAGAGTTTGAAATTGCCATCTCCATGAAAAGTTCAGAAATCCACCTTGATTTTTGCATATCTCAGGAATCTCTCCTTGATTTCCTCCGGTTTAATTTGGACATATAATTCCAGTGTATTTCTGGGAAGTCATGAGCATGGTGTGGTATGAAGATTTACTTGAGAATCATTTTGTTAAATGCAAAATTATGAAATCATCACTTTGTCAATACGTAGTACCTTACTTATAGAGTGTTCATATTTATTTTTGATGTCACCCGTATTTTATTTATAGTTTTTCTTGCTTTCATCTAAGCTAAATTTATGCCTCAAGTTTTCTGGTCAAAAAGGAGACCTGAATCTTATAACTATATGCATAGTTATGGCTCTCCAGAAAATTGTGTACCTTGGATGATTTTGTAGCTCTTGGTTTCAGAACTTTCATAATCCTACATGAGGGAAGAAGGTTGTTTAGTGTGGAGGGTCTTTTGGAAACCCATTCTGCTTGCTGTCAACACAAGCATTTTGATTAGTGGGATGGATCACCTCTTCCTGTCATCTCATTTTGACTCCTTTCACAATGATACCTCTAATTTGGATCTCTAGCAGAGTCATGGCAATGGGGCCTGATAGTTTGAGAAACTCGCTTCTAAATATTGGCTGTTTCAGTTGATACGCTGGCCAGAGAGACTCAACTGATTATGCATTGCAGTTTATATTAGGCTGCCACGTATCAGTTGAATAAGCCTGAGTTATTCTTGGTGGGGATGATTGGAGCATAATAGGAAGAAAGCTCTTGGATTGAAACAGTTAGAGGGACTTGAATAGAATGATTTTCCGGCTCTCCTTCTGCAATTATCCATTTTTGATGGACAATATTTCGCCAGTGTTCCAGCTGGCTTCTTCAGGTCCGCTGAAGTGAAGAAGCCAGCTGGAACGCTGGTGAAATATTGTCCATCAAAAATGGATAAGTGCGGAAAGAGACCCAGAAAATCATTCTCTTTGACAAAACAACTCCGTGGAAGCCTTCACAGAAAGTGAGAGGGACTTCTTCCAGCTTCTCATCAGTCATGTTGCCACCAGTGCCTTCTTCTCTTCTCCTTACCTGTCGCCACTCATGGTAGTGCATCGCCTAATATCCAGTACCCAATTAACCCAATTCTGCTATTTTCAAAATGCTTAGTAGTAGTTTGGTTCCCCTACCTCCTGTTCTTCCCCTTTGTCCTTTCCCTTCACCTCTTTATTTATACATCCCATTATTACGTTACATGTATGTGCCAGGAACTTTTGTGAGGCGCATGCCATATAATTCTTTTGATTTTATTTATTAGAGATTTACATAGTTCCTATTTCATCCAGTATAAGTATCTCTTAATGCACATCCAGTGGCATAGGAAGAGAATACTTTGTCAGAATGCTTCAGGAAGGACGTTGCATGAGAAAACAATAATAAAAAAACGTAATGCCCTCTCCATCCACCTTAATGGTAAATACCAATGTCAGCTTTGCAATCACTCACGGGGTAAACCATCTACCCCTAACCTGGCAATTTCATTGACTGTTTATCTTGACTGGGAGTCTGAGCTAGTGGGAAGATCATTGTGATTGGGAGTTGCTTCAAATTTTTCCACTCCTTTAAGAGCTCTATATAAAGGCAATACAGCTCCATTGATATGCATTTCGAATGTCAGGCTTCTTTTAATTTAACCTTTTTGCTGAGGCCTGCTCTCCCATTTATGAGGCTTACCATGTGACTGAAAAGTGAATCATTTGTGCTTAACTCTTCCCCTTTTAACCCTTTCGCTGCGGTCAAACTGCAGAGTCGTTCCAGCCCCTGTGCGGCGAAAAAGTGAACGCTAACCTACGTCGGCACAGAAAGTATGCATCTCGTTGCACCTGCAACTCAATAGTCACTCAAGCTCCCGGGATGGGATTAGTACAATGTATAGCAATGAACTTGGTGAAATGCATTCGCAGAAAAAGAGAAAGTTCAGTGGCGTGGGTAGGAACAACCACTTGCCAACGGAACGTAGGAGCTACGTTCACAGCAGTCAACCGGGCGAACGTATCTACTACGTTCACAGCAGCGAAAGGGTTAAGATATTCCATAGAAAAAAGTCGAGACGAGCATATTTATAATATGTTTTTCATTGATTGAAGATTAAGAAACAATGAAAAAGTTTTCAGTGAACGGTATATATTAAAACATTCAAGGGCTGATGAGTAATCATGAAGTGCTACATCTGGCCCAGGCATAAGGGTATGTTTACAGCAGCCTGCCATGCAAACATACCAATCCGAGTTCTGCAGTGTAAGGGTCAATGGATCGAAATCCAATGGTTCTTGCATAAAATCTTCTGCCTGCCACAAAAAAATTGCATACAGCCGTTAACTAGGGCTTTTCAGCTCCAAATCACTATTTTCATCACTTGAAGACCATACTTATAATGATAACTTGTAACTTTATGATTTCACTTATCTTTATTTGGAACGACCCAGGTTTCAATGTTCAACGTCATCTTCAGGTCAAGACTCTACAACATCCATCAAAATATATACACAACTCAGGTGGGGGCGTGGATGTATGCTGGGATCATGATGATTATCTTTTATCCTTATTTTGATTTGACATTTAATATCCCTAAAAAGGGAATCCCTACTGGACTCTGTGTTGTTTTTATCATTTAGTTGTGAAAGATTGAGTTAAAATAGAGATTAATGTTAAGTAGGTCATGTACTTCTAGTTTTGTATGTTACCAAAATACTCTCACTTATTGTGAACCTCATCTTATGCCATATTTCTCACCCAAGTCTATTTTCTTCAACTAAGTGATTTTACTGCTTCCCTTCGTATCAAATATGGTGTTTACATCTTCGTTCCTTGATTATCATCTATCACAAAGTTGCAATCATTCAAATCTAATTTCCCTAGAATACATATTTCTATAATCCCTAAATCTTTGTCTAATTAATTGTGCATTTCATCCAAGTTTTCATTGGTTCCTCTCATGTCTTTTTTGTCTGGCATCATCTCTTCTACTTCCCTTTTCTTTTCTAATGGACGTCTGAGTGGAATCTTCAGCCTCCATAATATCCTCTATTTTCGCCAATAATGGAGGTATGCCTTTAACTGTTGGCAGCTTCTTCTCTTCCCACTCCTTTCATGTTTTGTTCTTGTCATTATCTTCCTTTTCGAGCAATTTCAATTCTATACTACCATTGAAAGATGTAATTGTCTATTCATGTGCACATTCAGCCAACTCTCAGTAACCCTTTTAATTATGCTATCCTGGATTCTAATTCTTTCAGTCATTCCACTCCTGCATTTCCATCATTTGAAATCATCATTCTAACATTTTATGTCTGTTTTGCTTTTCTTATCATGCACATTTCAGGTTCGGACATCATTCCACTCCTCTCAGAACTCCTGGAAAATCTCCTCCTCCTCTCAGGATAAAATTTGCTGTTTTGTTGACCTTCACATTATCTCTAATCTGTCTTTCACTTCTCAAGTACATTTTAAATTCCATCTTCTGAAATTTTGAAGTATGCAAAGGATTTTGCTCATTTCTACCTCCTACCTGTCCTATGAGGTTTAAAGCACACGGCGATATTTTGTGCATGTTGGAAAATTGAATACCAAAAACATGATCTCACCATAACAGAAACTTAGTTAAGTTTCCTCACAATTATATTTCAACACACTCATCTAGACTTCGACACAACTCATGTCATTCTGGACTCTTATTCTCAACTCTTTCCTTTCTTCACCACCTAGAGAATGACGTGAGTTGTGTGTAAACCTAGGTCGGTGTGTTGAAGCAAAAGTGTGTGGAAATTTAACCAAGTATTTGTTATTGTAAGATCATGTTATCTACCGTGCCAATTTTCATTTTGCCTCCATTGTTTATATACTTATAGGTACTGATTGGAATTGTAGTATTTGCTTTCGCTCATCATCTTTTCAAAAATATCCTGAAAAAATTCTTCTGACTTTTTGTGTATTACATAGCCTTAAGTCTACTTAATACAGTTTAACAATCTATAATTACTGCATTGTCCCTTGGCTTAAGCCAACCTTCTTTTTCAGCTGTTCAGTAAATACCACATATCTATTTAACAACCCTGGTAATATGGCACATCCTTATGTTCATTCCTGTCATCACTGAATTTCTGAGTTCATTATTATTGAGTAATATACCAGTGAGAGTAGGTTTAAGTGGGAGTATGTAATAATCCCCTAAATTTCTATAAAAGGAGGGCCCTATTTAGGTGTAATGTTTCTTTCATCATCTCATTGTAAGCCTTACCCTACTTCATCCCATCCATAAAGCCTATTCCCTTTCTTTCCCTTCCCTGTTTACCCCATGTCCTTTGCTCCATTGCAGCCTTAAGCAAACCTTCACCCCCTCCATTACCTCTTCCAATCATGTGCTTTGCCTCTTCCCAGTCTCATTAAGAAATTTCCTTTCCTCACCAGCCATACCTTTGTGACCATTTTTCCTTTTCACTGTTATTTTATCCTCTCTTTTATTACTAGATATTAGATAGCTAATAGAAACCTATTCCTCAGAATTATCATTGTTGAAATTTATTTTGAACCAAGCACATTTTTCTTCTTCCCTCTATTCTCACCGCATTCATTCATTGCCCAGATTTTGCATTTTATACTTTGAGTAATGTTTATGATACAGGATATCGCTCTTACTGGCAGCTTAATGAAATTTTAGGTGGTAATGGGATTGTAAAGATACATATCGTTAAAAGTTGATGAGGTACTATCTGTCATATGCAATTTGATATGATAGCGCAGGTTGTCAATTTAGTATGTTTTTGAAGAAGTGGCAGACTTTTTGGAGATTCTAATTATCCACCTCCAATTATGTCACTTATAGAGCTGTCTGTCTTTTGATGGCAGTTACTTGTCAATGGCAGAAAAAGATTAACCTTGTGGTCAACTTGTTAAATGGTTCTCTGTCACTTAAAAAGCAAGTTTACCTTGGCAATTCCTCAATTTCATTAAATATAACTGTAATGGAAACAAAAAATTGAAAATAGTGGAAAACCTGGAAAGTTAGGTAATTAAGAAATAACTGATTCTGTAGCTATCCTGGAGATGGAATGAGCATTTTTCGATTTGTATGATTCCAGTCTTGAATTGAAATTATAGTTTTAGTCATCTCTTCATTACACTTCCTAACCTTTTTCCGTTACTAGACCTCTTGGTTATTCCAGTTAGGTAATATAAATACATGTAACTTTTGGAATATTATTTGACCAAAATTAGTAATTTTTTTAAAATGTACATACTATTGGAAAAAAGCTTTTGTTTTGTCTGTATTTACTGAAAACTTACCTTTACTCAATTACTGAAAAATTGTGTGACACAGTAGTAGAGGAAATATTTGAGGGAAAAGGTTTATTAGGATTTAAAAACTGTTTAGCTGTAATCTTAAAATTTGTAACTTATTTTTGTAGTCCACCACTGCGTGGAAAAAAATGAGCCTATTTGATGTAATGTTTGAATATTTGTCATATCTGAAGATTAGTGGAAAACATGATACAATAAACTTAATAAGGTTTAGTATTCAGTTTAATTGAAAATTTTTGGTCAATTAACCCCTAAAAAAACCAATGACAAAAGCTAGCTCGTGTGGCCAATATTGTATTCCTTATTGCAAGGAAATAAGACAGGATGTAATGTAAATGGGGCCACCTAGAAAATTAAAATTAGAAGTATGCATGTGACTATTATTAATTTTTTTCTCTTTGACAGAGTGGACATCAGCCATTTTAAACATACGGGCAGTGGAGGTTCAGGGAATGGAAGAGGAGGATCTTGTAGTAAAATGTGATAGTGTTGATAAAGCTTCCCAATCTGGAAAATTTCCATGAAGACTGACAGTTATTTCATAAAAGGGCTTTAAAAATAGTTTTCATAAACTATTTCTTCTGAGTGATATAGATTAAAGACTAAAAAAAAGGATGAAGCTCCAAGACTTTCATATTAATCATATACGTATATCTTTTTATCGGATGTGTATTTTACTATGAGTATTTATAGAGTTGACAAAATGATTCCTAAGTATGCTATTGAAAAGTAGCTGTGAAGACTGCTAGTCACGCTGCTTTACTGAAATGTATATGACAGTTATTGAAATGTTTATGACGCTTTTAACACCATGGCTTCTAGAATTAAAATATGCCTAGTTGAAAAGCTCAAAAATACCAAATACACTTTCACATATCACATTTCATAACATTTTACAGTTGAAGTTATTGCGTTTTTATTGCTGCTTTAGTCCCATGATTTGAAAAATGATACTCTTGTGAATTTCTTGGAATTAAAACATGAAAAATGGCTAATGATTCAGACAAATTGGTCTTGAAGCATTGTAATTTTTTCATCTTAAAGGATATAATGTGTCAGCTTTTGTTGAATTTGGTCCATTTTCATGTATGTAACATCTTGCATTGCTTTCATTATTCTTAGTTTTACAGTACCTTCTCTGTAAAATAGACTCTTTTATAATCTTTGAATCCTTTTTAGCGAAATCCAAATTGTATTTCTCCTTAAGTGAACCTCGAAAGATATTTTTATGCATTTCTTTGAAATAGGCATTTTTATGTACATAATATATCTGTGATAGTGAGGGAAAACAATTATACACCAGTGTATTGACTTAATAGCTTGAAGCTTCTTAACTCTTCTGTACAAATTTTCTTTTGTGAATTTAAATGAGACATGTGAAAGCTGGAGTTTTCTTGCTTGTTAGTGTTCAATCTCAGATATGGTAATATATTTTAACATAATATTAAATATATTGAGCTAATTAAATTTTTATGATGTTTACACCTGATTATCTTCCAGATGAATGATAAACATAGAGAATATCAGTTATTTTTTTGTAAATATATATTACTTAGTCAAGGTACATTAATGATGTGTATGAGTACTGTATGTCAATTTATGCTCATTGCATTGAATAAATCAATACTTATTGGTGCTTAGGCCAAACCTTGATTGGCAAATAAATTTCAGCTTGAGTATGCTGTATCAGCAAATTCTTATGTTAAGGATATTGATATTTTCAATATCAAAGAGTGCATTTGTATTGTAGACGGTGCATAGCTCTCTATGTTACAAATGAGTTACTTGTAGCGGAACTTAATGTCAGTTCTCTTTTCTGTTGCCATTTTATATTTTGTAGGTACAAGTACCTACCACAATGTATGTGTAATGTAAATTTGGTCCACCTTTGTTTATATGAGTTTTTATTGTCCATATTAGTTCTCATCAACATTTTCAAGATTTATATAGCTTTGAATAAAGATTTTTGGAAAATGATAATCACACCCCTGTTAATTTTGCAATAGTTTGTACTCTATACAAAATAGTCTCGTTTTCAGAGTATCATTTTGAGAATATGGTCTCTGGCCATATATGGTCAAGATTTCATTAATTCTCTCAGTTATATTCTCGGCATATGAACATCACATGAAAGCTCTACATGAAAAAATTGCTTCATGCTTCACTTTTCAAGGCCTTGGGTGATTTGAGCATTCATAGCAATTAGCCTTGTAAAGTCATTCTTGAATTTGAAATTTTGTTAATTTTGATTGAGGAACTGAAATTGGAGAATTAGATCTTTTGCCAGAGCTGACCAGATGTGCAAGCAAAATTGATAGTGCTAGTTTTACCTATTTGTTGTCAATTCATTTTAAGAAGAGTGGACTGTTGTTAGCCCTTGTTTAGTATTATTTTTAAATATCTGCTTTCTAGTGTTCAGTACTCGTCTCAATTTTGAGTGCCCATTTAATGGCTAATGAAAATTGGGAAATTATCTGTTGTTATCGTGGCAGATGCCCTAATGCTTGGCCTTATAAGTGTGTTACTTTAGCTTTGCCTTGCTCTGAATATCCTCTTGAATAGAATCTAGTTCTAGGTAATGTGTCTGCTAGTTTTTTATTCTAGCATTCATCTGTTTATACCATGCTTTTGTACTGAGAGGCTGTGACTTTTTATATTATTGATGTGAAAGGAAATTGTATGAGAGATAGACGATAGCAGAGAACTGTATTTCAGGTGATTTGCTGAAGAGATGGATACGAGCAAGTGACACGTAGATGGCCTGCTACTCTTGTGTAGTATTAAATGCTAATTGATAAATAATTGAAGTTTATGGAGTTAGCAATTTATTTTTGAGATACTTAGTTATTTCCTCTCTCTGCAGGTGTGATATAGGTGCCTTCTTGTGAGGTGTAATATTGATCTCTTATATTTTATAGTAATTAGTTGGCTGAATAAATGGCTAACCATATTCTAATACGTTGTTAGAATCAGAAAGGTACTTCTTCATGAAGATTCATTGGCATGCACATGAGTTCACATGCTTCATTAATGCAATTTATAAGGAACAGTTTATCATGTAGCTACTTAGTGATGTTGTTGCAAATAGGACGAGAGAGACTGCTATGTTCATTAATAGCCCATCATGAACGTTAGATGCCATGACGTATTGTGGATTCTCAGCGCTTCTACTGCAAATTCGTAATTGCATCCAAACCTCTACAACAAGGAATTTGTGCCTCATATACTGGTTGAAGACTAGGATTTGCCTCGTCATCTGCACATGGAAGCCATCCTGAAAAGTTTTTGCAGGCTTTTGCGAACTCACTTCCAATAATAGTTGAACATGTTTACTGAAGTAATTCCATATTCTAATACACGTGCAATCAACATCTTTTATCTAAACGTTTGCTCTGAAAATTAATGAATTACCCATACTCAGAGTAAGCATAATGAATACCAATTTATTCTAATATTTATTCAATAAAATGTTTGTTTCACAGGTAGAATACATCTCATAATTTGCAACTTTTTTATGCTGACGTTTTAATGAATGATGAAAAACTTCATTAGTTTCTGCTCTTTTTCTACTGTTTTTCATTTGGGATATAGCTTCCACTTACTACACAAAGAAATGAATGACAATGATGGAGGAAAAACAGTAATAAGGAAAGTAAATGTCAAGCATATAATACTGTTTAAAAATGCTTTCTTACAATTTGTCATTCAAGTTAATCCTTTGGCTGCAGTCAAACTTCAGAGACGTTCCATCCCCTGTGCGGCGAAAAAGTGTACAGTAACCTACGTTAGCACAGAAAGTATGTCTCTCGTTGTACCTGCAACTCAATAGGCACTCACGCTCCCGGGAAGGGATTAGTATAATGTATATCAATGAACTCGGGGAATGGCATTCGCAGAAGAATAGAAAGTTCGGTTGCGTGGGTCGGAACGACCACTTGACAACAAAACGTAGGAGCTACGTTCACAGCAGCGAAAGGGTTAAAATGCGTGGAGAAAATGTTTTGCATGTTCGGAGAGAACTTCGTGAGAATATGATGACAAGATCCTTACCTCCATACATGTCATTGGTATTTGTCATATACCATCAGTCATCACATTCATGAAAGCAAACATTTTTATTCTAGTGGATGTTAGGGTGTTGTCTTTCTTGCGATGCTCCTCAGATTGTAACTCCATTTTTTCCAATGGGGAGGATACATGTTCTAATAAATAAGACAATTCTTTTTTATTCTTTTCATTTATTTCTACTGTTATCCAATTGCTACATCTGTGATAGTCCACATCCAATCTTCATTTTACATGGACTTCATGGCGTGTCCTGTAACAATAGAATCACTCATATTAGCTTTATCATTCAAAAAGTGACTGCCATCAGTGCAAATAAAAACATTAAAAACTAGATATCCAAAAAAATCAATGCGTATTATGTTCTTTTTTCATATCAAGCTGTGCTGAAGGCACATTAGTAAATCTTGCACACTGTTTGAGTTGTTCCCTGTTTGATAATCCTATCTACAATGTTAATGCATTCCATTTGGACTCGTTTTAAAATATACCTTACCTGGTAATATGGTAGCATAATCTACTAACTTGGGCTCACTTATTTCATACATATCCTTTGTATATTATTTAATGGAATTTCATCTACATCTCATCAAATTTATTCTGTTATTCTCCAGTAATTATGATTAAAAATGATGCTTTGTGCTTTCAATCTCAAACACAACCCAAATATTTCAAGCAATTAGCTATTTTTTTCTCTTTGATCCTCAATTACATTTCATATATATTGACTTTCATTGACCTTCTTAGTTTTCCTGTAAAGTATCAATCATATATTTAATATTGGTTTCATAATATAAAGTTCCTCACATATGATGCTAATGGCTTTGTTACCAAGCTTTTTCCATAAGGACGTTGAAAATAGCCTCAATTGGGAAGAATTTATCATTGTTTGAAGTAAAAAAAATATGGGCAGATACAGAACATACGGTTTGTTGCTATCAAAAGTCAGTTCAAAACGAGTGATAGACCATTAAAACCATGAGAAAATCTTATCATTTGTTGCACTTGATAAAAGAAATTATTGAAGTTAATATTATGCCATAAAAATGATCTCATTGATTGATGTAAACAAAACAGTCACCTAGCAAGGGCAATCAATTTATTTTAGGAGCTGGTTGTAAATTAGGCTGGCAGATCATTATTTGTTTGTGTGCTGTGCATAAAATTTAAATAAAAAGATTTGGCTCCATTCATGGCAGTAATTGTCTCTTAATAAATGAAAGATGAATTAAATAACAATGATATGGCCTCTATCAATTTTTTGGAAACTTCCCTTGTCTCTCTTACCTTGAAATACATGATGAATCTGCCTCATTAATGTTGAAATTTCAACATGGAATCACATTTTAGGCTCGTTTAGTTGCTTTTTTCCAGTGTATACTGCTAGTAAGCAGTTCACAGTTTATAAGCATGTTACTTTTTAATTCATGTAATATACATGATAAAGAGGTATGAAATAATTCATCCATAATTGCATCAGTTGGGATTCAAAAAAGGAGCAACTTCTGGTGAGCCAAAAGAACAGTATAAAGAGTACACCACTGGTTATTTTAAAGTTGTGGTATCATAAGTTATCATATGTTCATTTTGGAATTTTTTTCCACTTTCATATTCCAAATGATCAATAAAAGAGCAGTAATTTTCTCTCTTTATTCCTGGAAACAATGTAGGTGAAATAGACATGTTAAATCAGTTGCTTTTTGATAATTTATATAGAAGAACTTGGGAAAGGAGAGATTAAATATGCATCCAACACTGATCTCTTTAGAGCTTGATAAAGGCGTATGAAAGCCTGTAATGTTATTCACACTTTATAATTATTTGGAATTTTCATGATTTTCCTTAGCCACTTTTTTAATCACTGCATGCTCTGGGGATATCAAAATAACATGTGCATGTGAAGAAAACTGTTAGAAATTATGATGCATAAAAACTCAAAAGAGACTGTAAAATAAGTTACCTCCATCATGTCGATGGTGGAACATCTTCAGTTTCGGTGGCATCGGATTGGCCAGATTCCAGAGCACCGTCCAAAATGGTATCAGTTTGGCATGCCTTAGTCTGAGACTCAAGAGAGCAGCATTCATGAGCATGCCTAGGACAATGCCTCTTGGGTTGTTTGTCATCATCGTTTTGTGAGTAGCTCACATTTTTGTGTCCATGCCAGTGAGGATGGGCATGGTGGCCATGTTGGAATGAAGAATGGGCATGGTGATGTCCACATGTATGTTGGTTTCCATGATGGTGGTGGTGGGAGTGAAGAACATGGCCATGGTGAAAATGATGACGTTTCTCCATCATGCCCTTGGACCCCCATTTTCGAAACCAGTGAAGGTGATGCTGGTGGTGGTGACCCTCTTTGGAGCTGAGATTCATGCACCCAGAATCTGGCTCTTTTGGGCCACAACCTTTGCCCGAGCATGCTCTCCCTCCTGACCATTTATTCGGTTGATGGCAGGTAGTAGATTTACGGCCACAATGACCATGGAAGTGGAAGCCCATCTTTCCCATGGCTTTGCTTATATTATTCAGATTGATTTGAACCCAATAATCTCCTCAATGTGAACTTTTTATATTCTGCTACTAACCCCTGAAACCAAGCAAGATAATTCTGAATAAGTACTCTCAATTACTGAGGAATAACATTATATTAACCTTGAATATGTACCATATTTCCTTGGCCATAAGACAAAAAATAAGAAAGGTTGTAGAAAAGAATAATAAGTATACCCTCGACCCATAAAATGTCGGCTGATGTTAGATAATATTTTCCAATGAAAAAACTGTATCTTATATGGTGGGAAATATGGTACATTTTTAAAACTTTAAAATGGCAGGTAATTTCCTAACTGGTGTAAAAAAATTAGTAAAAATGCTTAAGCCTTCCTGATAAGGAGGAATCCTGTTTTAATGAAGATTGAGCTGGGCATGTCTGATGACTGGCCATTAATAAGGGGTGAGCTACAAGATGTGAGGACTGAGAAGGACTTTAAAAGTCCTTACAGATTAAAATCTCTTTAGGCTTCAGCACTAACTCTGAAATACAATTTATTGACTAGCACTGGGTAAGTAGTACAAGATGGTAAATGAAAATTTGTAACTTTTAACTGCAATAATGAAGGATTTGGATATATTACAGAGTGACAGAGATTAGGGTCTTTGTCATTGAGAATTACTCAGTTCTAATCACAACCAAAATAGTACTCTCATAGGTATCATGAAACCTAAAATGGAAGGTTACTTTTGGTGCCCATTGGAACAATATATTTTCGTAGAATTCCTGCTATTAAGACAGAGAATTCATCTCCAAAACGTTTGTTTTATGAAAATTTACCCTAATGATCCAATGAAAAATAACTTTCTGAACAAAGGAATGCAGAACGTTAAAATTCATCCAAAACTTGACAAATGATAGGATAAACAAAATACATTAAAGCCAAGGATGAAGACAGTGGTGGATCTAGGTTTGGTCCAAGGGGGGGGGGGGTCTGAGGGGAATACCCCCCAGCCGAAGGGGGGTTCGGGAGATAATTTCGATTTTATATAGTGTAAGTTTCGACCCCCCCCCCCCTGGGATCCGCCCCTGGATGAAGATGATTATTGAATGTCCTAGGTAAATTAACATGACAGTTTATTACTTATGCTGAAACATTGACACCTGCCTCTGTCAAAAGTTTGTTTCTCCTTATTGTTCATAGATTCTAAATGCTTGTTCTCATTTCTGTCCCAAATAACACAAAAAAGTACTGTCAATGGATAAGACCGTAAGACATTGTTCCAATCGGGAGGCCTTTCATGGAAAAGGGGGTTCATTGAGGGCCTATCGTTATCGTCGTACCCTGAGGTGACCGGCTCTCTATCTTTCATAATTAACCAACATACTTGGCATACAAAGAGGAATCAGCGAAAGGAATATAGTTTTGGATATCAATAAAATTCATGCTATTCAGTCGCCATTAACAGGAACGCCTCAAAATGGATACTCACACAACGGGCATAGGTTTCTCCTTTTCCAGCCAGTTAAAGCTGAAATGTTCGGTGAATATCTATATTATCTATGCTTGAAATCCGAGGATACATTATAACACATATTCATCTCGCTTCCAAGAAAAACATGCATCGAAATCGGGGCCGAAGAGGGTTTAATCCCCCGATATCGAGGTCCAACATCAGTAAACTTTTCTCCACAGGGGCGTTACATTTCAGTGACGCTATTATTATATGAGTCATTAATTTGCGAATTATGTGAGATAAATTTTTTTAGGCTCGAATTATTTGTTTTTCGAAAATCATCAAAATCCGATGCCAACCTATGCGTGTAACCCAACCATTACACGTATACGTGTAATGGTTGGGTTACACGCATAGGTTGTATATGTATTGGTGTTACGAGAGCCAATTTCGTAGTAAGCATTTCCAGCGTACTTTTTCTATTCTTACTTACTCGTCAATGGTAGGTACAAGCACTCGAGAAGTAGATTCACTGGCGTTGATTGCCCTATCCCAAGTTCTCTGCTTTCGATGATGGCAGGATGTCGTCGCAGACGCCGCAAGAGTCTCTTGTCCTCTGTCCTCGCCGTCGCAGGTACGCAGTTTATAATGGTTTATAAAGCGCCTTCTCTCACCCCCTCTTACAGTAGCAACTTACGTAATCACCAGTTCCGGTTTAAACCAGTTCGTCCCAGGAATTTCCTTTCCAGAGCGCATACGTCCACGGAGAAATCTTTATTGTCCCCTCTCACATTGGCTTTGGCGCGTTAGTTTCACCTCTCGCGTGATTATGAATCATCATATCATCTCGTGACTTTTCCGACCGGTGATTTTTACTAAGCAGGGATCGCTAAGTTTTTCCAAGAATCAGGGGGGGGGAAGTGGATGATGTCATCGCTTACGGTCACGCGCCTCTGACTCCGCATCGCCGACGAGTGGGGGGGGGGAGACACCGGTGGAGGTCACATGACCGTGAGTATACACGTCGTCTGAGCGCCAAGCATCCCTGCCCATGTTCGAGAAGCTGGCTATCGAAGAGTTGGATTTTATGCACTGACATCTGTTTTAAGCCCGGTACGTCTGGCATACGTTAACCACAATATGACTTCCTGCCTCAGCATCGACTCGATTTTAACTGTGACTTCGGGTGTTACATCCCAAGTAGCAGAGAATGTAACCACAACGTTGCAGCAACGTTATCTGGACGTTGGTAGGTGCACGGTACAACATCGATGCAACGTGCACAAATGTTGTGGAGACGTTTTGTCAACATCCATGAAATTTTTAAGTTTCCTCCGCACAACGTTGCCACAGCATTACATTTTATCATTCTGAAAAAATTTGCACGGGTACACCCATACAGTAAAACCATAAGGTAAAACCTCTCATATTAATCAGGCAATGTTATGAAGATCATAGGTTTGCTTCCTCATACTTCAATCTTAGTTTACATATTTTCATTACCCAAAGTTTGAAATTGTCAAAATGAAAATGCCGAAGCTTGTTGGTATTAGTATGTGAATGCAACTAATCCTTGGATGATACCTAGCAAGATATTTCATGGCAAGATGGTAAAGGTTAGTCCATGACAGAATAAAAAAGTGCAATTGTCCACAGTTTCCATACAAAAGTCTGTTAAACTGTGGACAATTGTACTTTTTTATTCTGTCATGGACTAACCTTTACCATATATATATATACGATGTGGATAGGATGGAGGAGATAGACACACAAAAAAAGAGACGATCACACTTACATCGCTAGCTTTCGGAACTAGTCCGTCTTCAAGGCGTATCACGGAACAATCCGTGATACGCCTTGAAGACGGACTAGTTCCGAAAGCTAGCGATGTAAGTGTGATCGTCTCTTTTTTTGTGTGTCTATCTCCTCCATCCTATCCACATCGTGTGTTCATCGCCGCATGGCTGACTCCAATCCATCAACGTATTTATATATATATATATATATATATATATATATATATATATATATATATATATATATATATATATATATATATACACTCGTTCGTTCATTCACTCAGACCGCTCAGCGGCAAATTCTCACATAAATGTTCATACAGAAAGGTAGAAAGAAAGTGGATAGGAACACATAAAATTTACAAACACAATGGTTGTGTGAAGATGAAATGGTGGCCGATTCCAAGCAGAAAAAATTTATATATATATATATTATATACTAGAGATTATAACACTGGACCGTAGAGTAATAAGCAGCACTGTTGAATATTCTCCTATGCTTCCTGTCTGTAAACCCTTGGAGAATTGACAATCTGTAACAAATATAAATGGTAAATCTGTAACAAATATAAATGGTAAATATGGATTTTAAATAATATCAAAATTAGCAAAAACATTTGATAAATACTGTTGGAAAAATCCAACATGAATGAATCTAGGTTCCTGTGGCTCTTTAATGAGTAATAACAGGTAAATTGATGTCAGCGCAAGCCAAAATTTAATAGAAAAATTAATAATTAGATATATCCAAAGGTGAGGATTCCATAATAATGAGTCTGATTCCATCTTCATAGTTCAGTTGCCGGGAAAGACCAATTTTTCTTTTATTATGACCACATGTAGTAACATTGAACCACTTCATCTGACGGATTACTTGATAAGTGAGGAAAAAACTCTCCTCTTAAGAGTTAACCGAAAGAGCAGTGAATGACATATTTATTTATTTTTTTATTTATCTTCATTATCCCGAATACAGCCCAATGGGCTAATTTATGTCGGGTAAATAACAGTAACAACGGACGACATAAACACCCATGTCCTGGGCAGTAAATATTCTACCCAGGCGGGAATCTAACCCGCGACCCTCTGGTTAGCAGGCGAGGACTTTACCCCGCCGCCACCGGGATATGTTTTTCATTAAAATAAATATGATCAGTAAGACGTTTTCCTTTTAATTTTACGGAAGCATACTTTTGGTAAATGTATTGATTTAAAATAATCTCAAAATTAACAAAAGCTCTTGAGAAATACTGTTGGAAAAATCCAGCATGAATGAATCTAGCGGCAATTGTGGTAACTGGGAAAATGGGGAAGATAGAGAGAGGTTTGTAGCATGCACGTAGAGCGGGGTGCATAATCACGTACATAATATACAATTTCGTATTCTTGGCGAAGTTCACATAACCCGTTTCCCTGTGAGAGTCCCGTTATCCATCGAAATATCGCGTGTTAAACCTAAAAGTCCCTGCTTTATAGTAGTAGTATAGTGAGCCGCTTCATGAATCTGGTTAATGCTTTTAAAATTATTCATTCTTGATATTGGCAATTCTTTTACGATTTTATCGTTTGTTTAAATCATTGTTATTAATTCTAAGTACAATATAATTTTATTTTTGGTTTTCTATACTTTGATTGAATGTGTTACTTTTTACTGATTGTCCCATGCTTCTAAGTAAAAATGAAATTGTGTCCTAAATTTGGACAATTTGTAAAATATATTTAAATCTTAATATTTGGGTGTAGGTACACATCTAAGCTTGAGCACCGGTTCCGGACCGACCACATATGGCAGCGGAGTCAAGTTTGTAGTTTTGTGTGCCCCCATCAATTAGATATGGAAAACAATACGAAGGAAATAATATAATGACTCTGGGATTCCACTGGTATGTTTCTTGCCGTTTTTAAATGCTTCTTTAAGATTCTCGCGAACTCGATTGACCCGAAAATGCGGGACCCGGCACTCCACGAATTGAGATGTGGATTTTTTTCAACTCGATCGGGGAGAAAGAACAAGTATTTTCATTCAGTCTGTTTTGTTGAAATTCTGGAGTGTGATATGGTTTGTGGAACAATTTTTTGTTATATACCTCGAGGAAAAGATTGGCGGTTAAAAAAATGATGGCACAAAATTAAGAAAGGAATGGCCATTCGTGTAGCCTTTGTGCATGTATTCGACCCAATGTTTAAAAAAGTGAATAAGTATGAAAACGATATCTCCATTCGGAAGAGAGCGGAATATTCAGTGGTGTGGACAATTTTACGATTACATTTGCTTTTGATAGTAAAAATGCCCTCTCAGTTGTTTACACTGATTCAATGATGAGAACGTGTTTCATCATCCTGGTTAATAATGATGATTATGTTTCAGATTGATGAAACGCGTTCCCTTCTTTAAATCTACCAATGATACCAAGTACCTATATGTTTTTATCCAGCATGCGAACGATTTATTGGAAGTCATGTATGTGCTAATTAAATTTACTTTACTCTTGAAATGCAGCTTTAAAACTCTTGAAGAAACTTAAAAAGGATTTCTCTTCGTAATTTTATATAATACGCAAATAGAAGTGAATTCAGAATTATTTAGTCAATGCTATGTTTCTCTAGGCCCTCTGTCCGAAGGATCTAATGATGAAGCTTTGCACCATTCATTCCCAATCAGTTGCGTAACTAGAGTGGTGCTCAATGGGCTATGGTCCACCCTTTCATCTTCAGATTTGCACTGAATAAAATGGAAGTTTGGCGTGATAGAAAAGGTAATTTATTTAGTAGTAAATACTGAGAAATATAAAAATTTAATTGATGGGTATATAAATGTGAAGAGCAATAGTAATGATATCACGAGAACTAGACATTAATGGTCAATTCATTGCGAATCAAAACAGGATTCTGCTTAATGCAGGAATAAAATGAGCAATTTTCACAAAGATAAAATTTACTTCGACCCGGGATCCAATTTTTATACATCAGCATCCTGATGATGATGTATAAGCATTGAAAATTGAAATTTCGCATAAATCTTCGGATTTTATAAAAAAGAGGATTCAACCCCAGTTAGCCCCACTTTAAAACGTCCTGGACCTGCTATTGTTCCCTAGTGAGTATCCTCTGTGAGAGTTGAAGACGCATTACTGCAAGGTTTCTGCGCATCATAAAGATCATTTGTTCGAGGCACACAAAAGAGTGAAGTTAGGGGGAACCGATCATTGAAAGCGGCTGGGAATAAACAGTAGGCGTCTGGGTGAGGGGTTACGCAACATTTTATGACGTCGTATCCGGCTCGCATTGCTATTGTCTTCCTCTTCTCCGGAAGGTGATGTTTCAGTAAACAACATTTTAAGAGTTAAAACATGCTTGTTTAACTGGAAACTATGAAAATTCAGGAAACATCTGTTTTTTTAAGCAAATTATGCTGTTTACCAACAGATTCGCAACAACCGTTAGAAATTCTTTCGTATGCATAAGGCATACTTCAGAATATTATTTTATGTTACACAATATGTCATAATTTCTAGCTTCCCTTATATTTTTAGACAAATGTGATAATTATTTGTTTCCATTTTTAAAATTTCCTATGTCTCTTTGAGGCGGAGTGGAGTGGCTGTTGTGAGCGCTGTCTTAACCAATGCCCAGAGTATTCAATGAAGACGCATGGTGTGATGGAAAAAGTGATTTATTTGGTATTATAAATTAAGAAATATAACAATTTAAGTACGAGGATTAGACATAATTGGTGGGGTAATTCAATTTGGATAACAATGAGGGCCAAGGCCGATGATAAGGCAACCGATTTTTAGTGGATGGCAAGTTTTCATTAATATTCTTCTGATTTTTGGGCCAATTGATTTTCGTTTTAGAATAATTTGCTATACCAAAGCCCATTTTTGGGCCTATATTTGCAATTTATGAGTACTTTTGAGATATTTATTCATGGAGGTACAGCAAGAATAAAATGTGTTCAACATTAAACGTGGGGGATCTATAAGAATCTCATCCGGATCCGTCCTTCATTTGAATGATTGCGCCTTAAATTTCATGGTAAAGATGTATTCATTTTGTGTTTATTGTCGTCGCCCTCAATAAGCGTCATAAAAACTTCCCTCAAAAGGTTGAATGAAGCAAATCACCTGATGTAACTTATTCTGATTGCCCGTTGCGTATTCAAATATATCACGCTGTTACGGAGTCTTCATATCGTGAGCGGAGCGGATAATGAACTTTTTCCTCTAGCCTCTAGTCGTCTCCCGATTTTGCTCCCCGTTGGTTATAATGCGGTTTGCTGATAAATTATTGTGGAATAATACGACTAAAAACGAAAATTAACACTCTTCTACCTCTCCTACCTGAGGAAAGAGAATTAAGGGAATAGAGTTAGCTAGCAGTTGATGTGATTCGTTCGCAAAGCATTGGTCGTGATTTTTTTCTGCAGAGAATAAATTGCTCCCATATTTAATGCGTATAATTCTTCGTGCCGGGTAAAGTTTATTGTTTCCCATATCAATATTTCAGAGTTTTTTTTGGAGATTCTCTCCCAAGATCTTTGGTACAATGGTCAGAATGTCAGACATCACTTTAGAATGTCTGTTAATGTCTTCAGTATATTCGTCTTACTCATTTTGTGTTTCACCCATTCTCAAACTTTGCGCCGAATGCTATGCATAAATAAGCCATACGTTCATTATAACAGTTATTTTTACTAAGTAGGGCAATTTTAGGGCACTTAGGTCGTGGTTCCTAATCGTCCCCCACCAATATGAGGGCTTTCATAACTTTTCCCTCACTGAACTCTATGTTTTCCTTGATTTATTTTCCCAGGTGTGTACATCTTCCTTCTTCCGTGCATGGTTGCTAAACTTGGGTATGGTGGGATAAGCATCAGAGAATGTTATGTGCGGTGAAGGTGGGATAACCAAGAAGTGTTGACGATAAATGTAGTAGTGCTGGGGTCAGAAATGAATGGGTTATGAGTAAATGTGAAATGAATGCACCAATAATTGACATATTCACAAGAAATGTACTTCGTTCGTTAGGCTATCTTGAGACGTAAAACAAATTTATGATAAAGGGTGAATGGTTTGAGAGGATGTTCCATGCATCTTGCATTGACATAATCGTTAAAATATGAGCAATAGCCTAACGGACTAATAGGTACAGGCATTTCTTCTTTCACGCAACATTAGTGAATGAAATAAATATCTAGGCATCAAGGCTCACTGTTTTCCAAGCATTCAGTTTCTTCCTATTCTATTCTTATTTCTTTTTCCCTTTCCCACCCTTTTTCATGTTTGTTACCCTAACAACCTTGCCACATGCCCCAATGGTGGCTCGTAGAATAAGATGCAGAATTCTTCCATCGGTCCGCAATAGTTCCACTGGAGTTTTAAGTGCTCCAATTGTAAGGTCGTATCTCACCGTCCGAAACAGAAGCTTTAAGGTAGTTTGAGCGAAATATCATTTCACCTTCTTCTTCTTCAGTGTTCAACCCTGGGGTTGGTTTGCAGCAGTACGCCATTCCTCTCTTCTGTCTGCTTTCCTCTTCATTTCTGTGTATGTGGTGCAACCCATATCATTCACAATCTGCTGCATGAATGACATCCTTGGTCGTCCCCGGCGATTCCTTCCTTCTATAGCTGCTTCTGCTATTGTTAAAATGATGTTGTCATGTCTTAGAATGTGCCCTACGAGTTTGTCTCTTCTTGTTTGGATATGCCTCCACAGGGATCTGGTTTCTTGAACTCTTTTCAGTACCTCTTCGTTCGTGACTCTATCTTTCCAGCTGAGCTTCAACATCCTTCTGTAGAGCCACATCTCCAGGGCTTCTAGCCGCCTTCTCTCTTGTTCTCTTATTACCCATGTTTCGCTCCCGTATAGGGCCACACTCCAAACAAATGCTTTTATCATCCGTTTCCTTATTTCCAAACTGATGTTCTTGCTGGTGAGTAGGTTTTTTCTAAGATAGAATGCAATTTTGGCCTGATGTATCCTCCTTACAATTTCACTCTGGCTTCTACCATCTCTTGTTATTCTGCTTCCCAAGTAGGCAAATTCCTCTACTACTTCTAGCTTCTCTCCTCCAATTCTCATTATTGGGGGTTCATATTGTTCTTCATTACTGCAAACCATCACCTTGGTTTTGCGTTTGTTTATTTTCATGCCATACTGTTTACAGAAAATCCTACCCATTGTGTCGAGCATCCTTTCTAGATCTTCTTTGGTCTCTGTGATCACAGCAATATCATCTGCATAACGCAGCATATCTATCTTCTGTCCATTAATTTTAATCCCCACCTCAGTAGTTTCACGAACTTGGTCTATAGCTTCCTGGATGTAAGCATTGAATATAAGAGGAGAGAGAGCACATCCTTGTCTCACGCCTTTTCTAACTTTTGCTTCTTGCTTTTGGTGAAAATTCCTTATCACAACCATTTCGTTCTTGTATAAGCTGAGTATTACCCGCATGTCTTTATATTTTAGGCCTGCTTTCTTCAGCACTCTGAACATCTCTTTCCAGATAACATTGTCAAATGCCTTTTCCAGGTCAATAAAGGCAATATAAGTAGTTTTATTTCTCTGCATTTGTTTTTCAATAAGAAGCCTCAATGCCAGAATTGCCTCTCTTGTTCCTGATCCTCTTCTGAATCCAAACTGATCTTCACTCAGCATATCCTCTACCTTTCCTTCCATTCTCCTCAGGATTATCTTGATGAGGATTTTCGACGCATGCGATATTAGGCTTAAGGTTCGGTACTGTTCGCATTTTGTAGCTACCGCCTTCTTCGGTATAGGAACCATGATGCACTTCTGGAAGTCGGTTGGTATCTCTCCTGTGTCATACATGGTCCTAATCATTTTCAGCAACATTGTTTTCATATTTTCACCAGCATTCTTGATTAGTTCTGGTTAGATTAGGTCATTTCACCTAGGAATTAATAAATTCAGTCTCATTTCAATGAACAACATCTCACCCTTCAAAAGATACCAAAATATTATACCCAAATTATACCCTTACCAAACTACTTTCCAAGATATTTACCAAAATATACCAGCCATTTTACATTGGAACTGGTACGTGTATGCGCTCCAGACAGTCATTATTCTAAAATAATTAAAATAATATATTTATTCTTCCATGCATGCATCATAACAGTTTGTTTTTCTACTCAAGGAAGTAAATTAGCCTATACGGCATTAAGCCTGCGTTTAGGCTAATTGCAGAATCATAATGCGTGGAAAAGGACACATTGAGCCAACATTCACAAAATATGAAAATATGCAAACGAAAATTAAGGGCGCAAAAAATTACCACTTTATTGGCCTGAAAAAAATAAAAAAATAAAGCGGTTTTATAACAAATGTGATCAAAATTATAATACTAAATTTAATTTTCAAAATTCAAGTGAAAATATACAAACGAAATTAAGTGCGTTGAAAAAGAAAATTTCCCCTGTGCTGGCTTTAGAACATGCAAAAAATAAAGCAGTTGTACAGCAAATGTGATTAAAATTAGAATTATAACGAAGGATCTCAGATTTTCCCGGCGTATCTGATGGATAAAGGATTCGAATGTCAGGTATTCGGAAGATGAAACTCCCCCCTGATGATGGAGGGCAAGTCGTTCTCCGAAACGTTGGGCCCCATGGACCTGCTCACCCGGTGGAAGACCCGAAAAACCTTTATCCTATAATTATAACACTTAAATTGATCATTTACAATAAGGTTTCAATATTATCAAATGTCATTAGCCTTTCATGAGTCATTTTTTGATATCTTTTGTAATGAGTACAGTAAACTCCCGTTTATCCGAAATGATCGGGACGGCGGCCGGTTCGGATAATGAAAATTTCGGATAAACCGAAGTCCCACGTGAAACACCCCGAATTGCATCAATACTGCGAAATATTATCGTAAAACGTGCGTACATAAAATGCTATAAATATGGTTGTGAACAAGCCTACATGTTTTTGATTGAAAAGTTTTTGTTGACGAGTTAAAAAGGCGCCAAAGTATGATTGAAAAGTCAAATATTTTAAATGCTGAATAGAAAAGCTCGTTTATTTTGCGTTCACACAGCAAAAATCCACCTCATTTGGCAGCGGGAAAAAACAGGAATTTTAATTATGAAAAAATAAACTACAAAATTATTAAAAAATACTGGAGATTACTCAAAAATACGGAAAGTTTGTCAACAGCACGGAGAAAACAATGGTTTTTTTATGCACAAACTATAAAGTAAAAAAACAAAAAATTTTTAACTATTAAACCTTGAAGTTCTAGGACTTTCCATTAGAATTTATTTTTTGGTAAAAAAAATGGATGGATCATGCGGAGCGTGAACATGCGAACGATCGTTGACTTGAATAGTGCCACTGCGTAATTTACGTGGTTGATAGAGTATGTAAATATCTGAAGAGGTGTTACCACCAAATAATTAACGGGTCGCCATGGTATTCATTGGATGAAGATCGGGTAGGGGCAGTTGGAAAATTTTGTTCGGATAAAGCGGATTTCGGATAAACGCGATTCGGATAAACGGGAGTTTACTGTAGATTCTTTGATAGCATTTGGCAGGAGGTTGCACAATTTAGGTCCCATGTACAAAAAACACCTTTTATATAATGTAAGATTCGGTTTGGGCGGAGGGACCCAGAAACCTCTGCGAAAATTAAACATCATATTACTCCCAAATAATCGTGGACTATATCCACTACGCAAATAAATCATTTTCAGGACTTCAAAAGAGTACAAACTCCTCAACGGGAGTATTTTTAACTCATTAAACAAAGGAAGAGATTGTTCATGGCATTTTTTTGTAACATAAGTCTTACAATTCTTTTTTGTATAAAATAGGCTGATTTGATAGTATTGTAATATGCTCCGCCCCAACACGTAAGCCAATAGTCCAGCTTAGAGTGTACTAAAAATGAGGGATTACTAACTCCTAGATCTCGTCAAGAACCTATCAGGTTGTATTTTGTATATTTTCTCGGTCATTTTTTAAATAAGTTATATTGTCACCGCAATAGTTTTTTTCAGAATCACAAAAAAAAACCTTCCATTGATGAGTTTTAAACCTACCGCGCGAAAAAAATGAGTCAAGTTAAAGACTTCCTTTATATTTGTACTCAGTTTATTAGAATTTCAATAATATAAAAGTATTATACTGCACCATCAATAATGCAATATTCATATCATGCCTCCTACAGCTGCTGAAATTAAAACGTATAATTTGAACAAGGTTTCCATTATGACTAGGGAACTATCTCGCTCAAACTACCTTAATCCTACGACGAGCACAGTATCTGTGATCGAAGTGGAATTCGACTGGAGACCGATGGGTTTCAGGAATAATTATAGTGAGCCACTCCAGCCAATTCATCCACTAATAATTAGTCTCCAGGGCCGAATTTGCCCTCAACGTCATCCATGCCTGAGGGGGGAGAAGGATCCGTCTTGTTACTTAGCGACAGCCTAGCAGCCTAAATACCCCGAGAGTATCATTCGGAATCCCCGAGGCATTGCCGTGAAGCGAAAAAGTTTCTTTGCAAAATAACAGTTGTCATTTGATTCATATTTTCCACTCCTTTAATTGGAATTACCCATGGTACATCCAATCCTGCTAGCATTTTTTATTTTCTCGCTTTCTCAGAAATTCGTAACCTGATTAATTACCACGTGTGTCAGAATTAAATCATATGATATCAAGAAATGAGGAAGTAACGAAATGCTTTGTTTCCGTCTGAGCCGCGTTAATTCCCGGAGTATGAAAGGAAGAGGTTGTTTCCAAGTTTGTAATGTGGCCAGGATTTCTCAAGCATTATATACAATAGATTTATGCAGTGTTCGGGAGTGATTCGCATGAAATGGGAGTTAGCGACGGCTCTATATTTTTTAGAAGGAAAGTACACAGGGAAATCATATTGGGGATATAATCGTAATAGGTAGCTACACAGAGAAATCGTATCGTGTAGACACTCGTTAATGTCTGTAAATACATTTACAATTATTGCCGGCCATGGCGTAAAATATTTTTGTGTAGTTGTAGAAAGTTGAGCTAGTGAGTTCTAGCGGTCATAGGCATAACGAGCTATGGCCAACCGGTATGTAGAGTATACACAATGCAAAATTCCTGCATGGTCAGTGATTGATGTTACCCGGAAATTTTATGGAAAGGTAAAGAGTGATAAACAGTAAATAGAAATTCACTTTATCCTTCTGGACCAAGTCCATCTGCAATAAAGAGGTACTGAAATATTGGTTAAATTACATTTGGGTAAAATACTAAAAAAGAAATTGGAAAGCAGTCGGATTTTTCGAGCTGTGAAAATTTAATTCAAATACGATTGATTCAATGCTCAATTTGATACTTCCTCATAATGTTCTCAGGAAATGGAATTAGGTGGACACTGAAACTGTTTTCATCTGATTATCGGGTAATTAAGCAGTAGTTGATGAAACCCAGTAATTACCAGTTTCTGAATGGAAGATTTTCCAAATAGTAGCGAAGGGAAGAGCCATGGAGGATGAAAATGATGGTTTAGACGAAATGTAAGGGAAGAAAGTCACTCAAGGTCGTGAAAAATAAAAATTTCGTGTAGATACTAAGAGGTGTATATTGATTATCATTATGGGAGGGTTTTACGAAGCTCGGATGGTAACAATTAATTTTAGTATCGAACTCAATGCATCGCCTCCAGCACTTTTTCATAAAATATTATTTTATTCAATCATCACCGCGCTTCGTCTTAACAAGCCATTATCAGGTGCATCGAGGAAGCAGTTTCTTGGAATCTTTATGACCAGATTTGACATTCAATCAACGCATTTCAATTACAGTTCATTCAAAAGCTCCACTGTTTATGACAAGCTAAAACGGAAAGGATAATCATAGACGCCATCGTCTAGTAATAAAATGCATCTGAAAACGTGTAACTGTAGTTCGGCATTAACATTGCCACGCGGTATGGCTAGGATTAACGTTCTATGGTTGAAATCATTAGTATCTCTCTCTCTCTCTCTTACACAGTCTCTCCATTTTTCTATACATAAACACAATGAGAATAAAAATGAAATGGTGAGAATTGTTATCGAATCGTATTTTTATGTATCTATCAGGGTGAAAAGAGAACATGTCACATTCAATTTTTAGTCTTAGCAATGACAGTGGATTATAAAAGCGAAAATCGGTCGAAACACAGGTACCGTGATGAATCATCACACAGGGCGCGGTACTGTTCTATCTGACGGAATATGTCGGGTGATTGTGATAATCTGTTGGTCACAAAAATTAAAGACAAAATGTGAGAGGTCGTGTAAAACGAATACAAAATATTCCTAGCGCAATAATTCTTTAGCTTTTACTTTCCATCAATTGTTCATGAGGAATGACGAAGATAACTTCTGTCCATTAAAAAAGTCGAGTCTGTTGAGTTTTGGAAGCTGTATTAGCCAGCCTATTTTAACAAAATAAAATGCATTTCATAGAATGATTATTTATACGTTTATTTATTTATGTAGAGATTTTTGCATACCCCTATCTACACATTTACGATATTTTATTTGAAAAAAATGCCCTGTTTTCGACGCTCAAAATCCGATGGCCCGATTTTATTTCATCTCCATTCTCTTAATATTTAGGACAGTGACTGGAGATGCTTATGTAAGTTAGTAAAACATGTTTTTAACATAATAAAGGAAAAATATCGATTTAATGTTGAGTTTGAAACGAGCTGTTGCAAATGTTGTAAACTCGGTCGATTCCGAAACTTACGATGCGAGAAAGGTTTGAGTTATGCCGTTGCTATCGCAATCAAGCCAGTATTGCAAATGTATACATAACCATTAGTAAAATATCGTATTAAAAAGGTAAATAAAATATGAAATAGTGAGATTCATTTTTGGTGCAAAGATTCTCGCGGCTTCTTTTACAATTAGAAAATGATGTTTTCTTGATTTCGAGACAAGGAGCAAAACTTTGAGTTTTTGAGAAATGGAAAATACGCAGAAAATCTCTAAAGAATCAATTTTTGTCGATGGGATTCATTTCATTTTCCATTGCGACAACTTGTCGCTAGATCTTTCTAACATCATTCGGATGAATGACATGGACTCATGTATCTCTACGCAAACCGCATTGCAGAGTGTTTTCTGGTGTTACACATATGCAAGCAGCAAGAGAGATGCAATTGTTCTTTGCTCGCGTCCATTGTTGGGCGACGTCTTAGGAGACCGCTGGCAGGTGTCAAGACGATTTCACGCGCCGATGGGCGCCGCAAGAGGGCTCGGCCTCCCCCATGGTCATCCGATGCGTGGACGTGACATTCTTCCAAGATGGCTTCTTCTCCGGAACTTTCGACGCAGTTCCAGGGGAGGAAGAAGGGGTGGTCAAGGAGGAGTCATGTGACCCGGAGGGTGATGGATGCCCTCTGTGGTGGGGCCTGCGGCTTTTTTATTTTATATCTTTTTGACGTGAACACGGAGCGCCCCCCAACCTTCTCGATGCACTCCAGGGTAAGTTTTCAACCAATGAGAGACTCCAGCCGAGTGGTGGTGGGATGATGTCCTTAATGGAATATATATATGGAGAGAAAGGCCGCTCCCTCTCAGTCAACACGAAGCAATAAGGGCATTGTAAAGCCTCCCTCCGGTGTTCCATTTCATGTGAGTGTGATTGATTTTTTTGTTTTGTGTTATTATAGTGTGTGTGGTACTTTTTCTGGGAAAGTAATCATCGATTAGAAAGTCCGAATACCGTGAGAAGCAGGCAAGCAAACATTGAATTAGTATTACATTACATCCATTAAATAGGCCTCTCCTAACGTTCGAAGATTTTTTTGTTTTCGCAGAGTAAAAACTCGAAAATGCGGACAGAGGGAAAAATGTGAATTTTGAAAGTGCCATCGGAAAACTTTTCGGCGATAATGGGATTTTCTAAATGCGTAACACGGGCCTTATTTTTAAGTTCATTCGTGAGTTGGCTTACGAAGAGATGATCTGGTAGAAGTGAAGTGGAAAAGTTTCAATGCAGCATCTTATTCAACTCTTAATAAGCTTCAAAGTCACAGTTTTTACGTTCATGTTCGTCACTAGAAATAACAGGCGGGAGGTTATTTAATTAATTATGTACCGTGAAATACAGTGACAACCGTTACGCCCGATGTTCTCTGTTCAATTGAAGCAAACATGGTCGATCGGTCTCCTTAGTTGGATCAATTTCTTACGGAGCCACTGGAAGTCATAAGCTATTAGGAACAATGAATCCTGATAAAATTCCCATGTCTCATAATGAAATTTTAAAAACGGGTCGTTTTTAGCTCATATGTCGTATTCGTTATGGATGCATGAACATATTTTAACAGGCCTAGCGATAGGGTGTCTTATTTATTATTTTTTATCTCAGATTTTCGATTTTCGGTGGCTGTTTGTATGTATCCAGCAGTGTGTAGCTCAAGGGAAATTGTTCCCCCGACTCTTGCTTGGGGAGGTGCTAGGGCCGAGAGGTGGTAGGACTGAGAAGGGCGCAGGAGGAATCAGATGACCGGTACTGCGGCCCGCACGTACCCAGTCATGACCACCGGTGCGGCGTTGTGTGCGGGGCGCGCGGCAGTATCCGCTGCCAAAATATTTTAGTTATGAAAAAAAGTTGCTTGGGGTCAAACTGGAATGAGTTTTGGTCGTACAGAGATGTTACTTGACGCGGTACACTTAAAGGTGATGCTTTTAATCTCTAATCGGGATAATTGAACGTCATTGTGCTTGTGAATTCCGTCTTTCTTTGAGCGGAAATGCAAAACGACGTCTGGTTGTGGTTTTCGGTTTTTTTCCGTGAGCGCTCTCAATATTACCTCGATAATTGTACCTTCATCTTATGCATACCTGACGTCCTAGAATGCATAAAGTCCAGAACGGCTTGGATCGCAGGAGAGCGAAGCCGCATGCATATACTTGGGCGAGCATTGGGATGTCTACTATAAAAATGAGAGCATTCGTATAATGATCGATGTCAGTGAAAAGAAGACTTATGAGCAAAATATTTGGCTAGTTTAATTTTATCTGCACTAAGATTTTTTTCCTTTAAAAATGTACATCATATTTCCATTACGATCATTTTATTTCATTTTTCCAATTATCAGGTGATTGGAAGCCGGCCAAAGAGCGTATGTTTATCCGTCGTATTCAAGTATTTTAGTGGCAATAGCTGTATATTTCAATTTCTTGGGTGTGAATGCCAATTCAATGTATTGATTATGGTCAAAACATTGGTGTGACGATGTCAGACTCAGGCTAATTGGGTACTTATAGGGAGCGAGGCAATCGTCAATTGTGTCAATTATCATTGAAGCAATTGCCCTAATCGGTGATCAACGTCAACATCTTTGTGGCCAGAGGCACTGCCTCCGCATTTTTATGCTCTTTTTCTGCTGCAAGAGTTCACGAGAGAACCATGTATTTACCAAAAGAACAGACTGCAATATATCTTCAAAAAACCTATTTTTACACCATTTTCTATTTTATAAAGCTTGATATTGATGCAAAATCGCGGGTAATCAATTGGCATTGAAATTTTAGATTTTCAGGCCGTTTTAATGAATCATTTTCTCTTAAGAGAAATAGATATTTTTTCCAGTTTCTTATGTGAAGTTAACATCTCGTAATAATTTACCCGAAACGGTCTGCTGTAATATAATGTTTATTTAATTATAATTATTCTTATGCCACTGAATTGTAAGTCTATTGACTTCTGATGTGTTGTCCATAAATAAAAAATTGGGAAGGTTATGGGTATCCGTCACGCTAACATGAATAAGTTTTTAGTATCAGCTTCCTAGGATGATATTTATGGTATTTAATGCTATTGAATTTGTTCGACTTATCGATTCCCGTGAATTTTATTTTTCTGTGTCAGGTGTATGAGTTTTGCAATTCAAAGGCTGAAAGCTTCATTTTATAAGTGATTTCAACATTTCAATGAATTTCGCCCCTACAATCCATTTATATCGTTCTCGATATCTTTTACAAGCTCATCCTCATATCCCGTGATCTGATCTTTTCAATTCTTTGAAACACCCTTTTTCCTCACGAAGGTAATGGAATATATTTTTGAGGTGCGAATTAATGACCAAGATTTGATTCAGACTTCATATAACTTTTTCAGAGTTGATATAAGTCACTGCTATTCTGCGCATTTCGCTTGTATTGCAAGAAAAATGGCACTAAAGTGCCCATATCATGTTACTTTATGTAAGCAAACTAAAGACGTTTTAGTCATTAAAGACTTGAGAATCACGTACCTGTATCTAGAGTTTTACTCGAAAAAAGGGAGCTTAAATGGAGTTTCGACCATTTCACTTCATGAGAGTTTTAATTCAAGTTTGTTCCTGGGTCGACTTGGGAAAAATTGGTGGTACGGATAGTGGTGAGTGCGTAAAGCTTACCGGAGATACGAGAAAATATAGCGTAGTACAGTTGAAGGTAATTACATACGGAGCTCTGCGCGTGGAAAAAGATCAGCAAAAAACTACATTGTTTGATATACAAGCACCTAGCCGTATTACCCATTGATTCTCAATGGGAAGGAGGAGAGTAAGAAATAATAGAAATGGTAGTTTGATGTAAACAGAAAAGAATCTTACTTCCAATTCATAATCTTAACGGTGACTTCTTCGACACATCAATTTAGTAAAAAGTCAACGATGGCGACGCGGATAAAGCTAAAAACCCAGTTACAATGTTACGCTGCGCTTATAATTAATCAGCCATCCATTTAAAAAAAGTGACTGAGAAACTGCTTTTAATTAGATTTTTTAAAATCCTATAAGATATCATTAACTTTACTTTCGATCGATTTCGAAGCCGATCGAAATTTCGATCGAATGGCTGATTAATTCAAAGTAGCGACTGAGAAACTGCTTTTAATTAGATTTAAAAATCCTATGAGATATCACTAACATTACTTTCGATCGATTTCGTATGAAAATGAAAAGAAAATAAAAAAAAGCTTGTTGAGTTGACATCTAAAAGGTACATAACTGAAAACCAAACGGCAAACAATAGTTTTCAAAGAATTCAAATGAAAACGGAAATTCGGTTAAGAAAATGACGTATTACAACAAAGACCTTAAGGCATTTTCATAGTTTTACTCATAAAATTAATACACGTACTCACCATGTCTTACTTTAGGGTTTTGTACGAAGTGGAATTTGCCTAATTTGTCACTAAATCATACATATCATTAAGCCATTTGACTGGAATTTTTTTCCAAACCAGTAAAATTTGGTCATTATGGCGGAGAGGTTTTGGTACTGTTCTTTCTTTTTTTCGGGTTTTTGCTCATTCCAATAATTCAGGGTTCAAATCCCTGCAGAAGAGGATATTTTTCAGAGGACACCCGATCCCTACTTCAATAACTTGTGGCGGGAATTTCAAGTGCAGAACTCAGTCTGGCGGATGAGACGTTAAACTATGGTTTCCTTTGAACCTTTCGCTAAGAGCAGCCTAATACCGACGCCAGGTTTCTCCACACCCTTCCTCCCTCCCTGTCCCCTATGGCGCAATTGATCTTAGTTGTCAGTCACCTCCCCAAATATCCAATCCAACGAATGGTTTTAAAACTACTCTACATTTATAATGATACATTATGGGCCTTTTTCACCATATGTCCATATAAACACCGCGTTTTAGAAACTGCATTCACCGATACAGTATTGTAAGCATACATGAGATAAGCATGTGAATATTCATTGAATTTATCAGTTGCCCAACTAAGCAATCCATCATCAGGCCCTTGGGACTCTGGGCCCTTCTGATACAGATTTACTTTCAACGTGATATCATGGGCCTGCAGGAAAACATGTTATTTACATGCTAGTAGTGTAAATATCTTTTGAAGAGCAAATCTTTGGTTGCCAAGGAAATATGATATTGTTGATTTCAGAGAAAATTTGAGATTTTTCAGCTAAAAACATGACTTTCACGCGAATACGAAACGTAGCAGAAAATCGATTGAAATAATTAACATTTTCATTTATTCAGCCATCCGATAAAAAAAATCCAGCCCTCTATCTTGAGTGAAAGTACTTTTAAAAAGCAAAAAATAAAACCACTGCACCGAACCTAAAGATTAGCATGGACCCACAGAGGGGCCTTTGAGGGGCTTTAGGGGACCCTGAGGGCTTTTTAATATAACAACTAGCCTATATTACCCACAGATATATTTTCTATCTACATGCCAAATTTCAGCTCAATCGGTCAAGTAGTTTTTGCGTGATTGAGTAACAAACATCCAAACATACAAACTTTCACATTTATAATATTAGTAGGATATACGACGGGGTATCAAAATCTCTCGAAATGGTGGTGATACTTATCTCATTTTCCTATGGTTTTCCTGGTTTCCAGAAATATTTGATGATCATAAAATACAATCTTAAGGGTTCATTGGAAATGTTTCAATACGTATCTCACAGATTGTAATCCAGGCCCCTGGTCATAAGGCGAATCTTCATCCACTGAGCTACCACGCTGCCAAAAGCATGTAAGTACTGCGAGAAAAAATAATGGGCCCGACGGAAAGCCAATTGGACAATATTTAGGTACAGCATATTGTTTCTTCAACTTCCTCCATTCGTCGCAACGACTAGCTGAGTCTTTGAAATCTCTCTTAATGCTTGAAATCTAAGAGCTTCGTAGCTTGAGGTAAAAATTTTCGTCGTCGATAATTCCGACGTCATTCAACATATCTTTAGGTTGAAAGTTGTTCGATTGATGAACTTGATATCTATGAACTAAAAGAAATTTATCCAATAAACTGTACTGATATAGTCAAACAATATCTTTCTTTCTTTTTTAATGTCCATGTAAATAATGAAATCGTTCTTTGTGAAATTCAGGGAAAATCTCATTTTTCACTGTCGTTGCCACTGTTGAGAAATTCACATTTTGATCCGTTTTCAGTAGGCATAGAATGTTCATTAAAATTAATTTTCTAAAAAATTCAAAAACTTTGAACATGAGAGCATTAAAGCCAGTTTTATCTTTGCTGTAACGATTTCAAGGCGCTGTAAATGCAATTGTGAAAGCGTTATCTTTCTTGATTGATGGAAAAATAGTAGGTAGGTAATTGTAGGGGGTTGAGCGTTATTATCTATCATATATCTTCGAGGTACTTCAACAACGTACTATAAATATATCTCGGAAACGTTATCATTGTTTTTTCTGGGAAGTTAAGGTTATCAAGGACATGACTGCGTGCTTTTTGAGCTCCCGCTTTTCAACTCGCCGTATTCTCGTCAGCAGAAGCGCTAAACATTCTGTTCGAGACATACATGCTCAATAGAAATGTGAAATGAAATCCAACTGTTTCCTTTCAGAATGGGTAAAATGATAGAACATAGGTGTTGCTGTTAGGCCATAAGAACTGGCTCTTGTTCATGATTTCTTCCATGTTGCCCGATTATTGCTTAAATCTTTCGCTCCTCTAACACTCAAACATTGCTTCATACAATCTCTCCCGTTCTTAAGACTAGTCTACAATTCCTCCGATTAAGAATCTCTTCACCACCGTTACTAACGACTTTCGCGGTTTACTCCTTCCTTTCACATCATTCCCTCTGTACCCACATTCTGGTTTTTAGGATAAAACTCACACTCATTGGTTGTTCAATCCTAAGATTGGTTGACTGCAGCCCTCCACCCTTCTCTATGTAATGCTAGTTCCCTTACCTCCTGGTATCTCTTCCTATGCACTTCCCTCTTTATTTTATCTATGAACTTATTCCTGGGTCTTCCTATGGGGACTTTTCCCTCTATTTTACCTTAAATTATGTTCTTCACAAACCCTCTGTGTCTCATGGTGTGTCCAATCCATCTCGTTCTCCTTTTCTGCATGGAGTTCCATATGGTCCTCTCCTCTTCTACTCTTCTGTACACTTCATTATTTCTAATTTTGTCCGTCCATTTTATCTTTAGCATCCTCCTCCAGCGCCATGTTTCAAAGGCTTTAGTATTTTCTGGTCAGCTTTTCCCATGGTTCATGCTTATGATCCATTGAGTGCCACGCTCCACACGAATGTTTTCACGTACTGTTTCCCGGTTTGTATTCCTATCTTCTTTGAGCACAGCAGTTGTCTTTTTCTCACGAACGCCTTTTTAACTTGGGATATTTTCCGCTTGATGTCCGTCCCACGTGATGGTACTCATACACAGGAAAAGATTCATAATCCGTAGCGTCTAGAACCTAATAAGCTCAGAATTGTATTTGCGGTGTCCTGATACTTTATCTCACTCCAGGTTGTATGGCGAAGAAATATGTGCCGATTCCTCGAGAAATATGCCATTCTTCTTGTGGTGGAAATCATGATGCTGAATAAATGCTGCTTCCACTTCACAAAACATTCGTTTCCTCCCCAAAATATTCAAGGTCGTACGTTCAAAGTTTTTGAATCTTCAGAAGTTTGACCATTGCGAATAAAAAGCCGAAAAAACTTGCGCGTAAAATAATTTTAAAGTAAGAAACTCTATATCATGTATTTATTGACAATTTCGTGGTATCTAGTGAAAATGGATGGAGCTGGCGTTCAGATCGTTCCACTATGCGTCATCTGCAGTGATAGTCAGCCATTAAACTTTCAACTTATGAAATTCGGAGAGATTATCTCCGGAAAGAAAACGCGATTTCATTTTTTAGTTTCCCGTGACTTCGCAGCTACGCCAAATGGTGTTTTTATTGGGCTTTTTAAACGACACAGAAGTCATTTGGCAGTTTATTGGATTATTCCGATTGTTGCATGAGTGTAAGAGAAACGAAAGACTTTAACAAGGATAGGGAATTAAGGAGGAAATTAAGGTAGAGTGAGAAAAATATCATTTAACCTATCAATCAAAGAATTTGGTCTCATTTTAAAGAAAAGCATCTCACCTTTCCAGTGGTGTAAAAATATCAGCTCCTTACGGAAATACTTCCCGAGATTTTGACGACTACCAGCCCTTATACATGGAAAATGGTACATGTATGCACTCCAGAGAGACCTTTCAAAAATTTCTTACACTTATATTTCGTCAAAAAATTAAATGTGTGTAGTTAGCATGTTATTTCAATCATTTTTGAAAATAAATAATATTGTCACCGCAGTAATTTTTTTAGAATCACAAAAAACCTTCCGTTTTGATGGAGTTTTGAACGTGCCGCGTGAAAAAATAGTAAAATTAGAGATTAATGTAGATATTTTTATTTAACCACTTAGGATTTCAGTCGTATAAAATTATATTATTTCACCATTAATAATGCAATATTTAATTTAAGCCTCCTACAGCTCCTGAAATTAAAAGGTATAGTTCGAATATGGTCTAAATTATTACTATCTCGCTCAAACTACCTTAATAAAAGAGAGCCAGGTTTCTGGACCTGAAAACAACAACCAAGTTCTTCAATTTTACCCACCTCAAAAGGGATGGCGTGATGGGTATGAGCGTGTAATTCTGGATGAGCGAACTTTTAATTTACTCTTCCGTCAATAGATATATTCTGTCGCCGAAGGGATGTTTCGCCACCTGTATTTGCCTTTGCGGCATTCCTCAGTCCATTTATGAACCCGGACCTTATGGGCGTGGGATAGTATTCCTAAGAGTATTCGACATGGCCCGTGTAAAACTGCCTGATTGAAATAGTTTGATTCATCGCATTGCAAGTTGTGAATGCTGAATTCTTGGTTCATAACAAATAAACAGCTCAGAAACAAGGGTTTAGAAACGAGGTATTTTTTATTAAATTCTCTATCGGCTTTTGCAATTGCCCAACAGTTCCTTGGTCCGGAATCGTACGTATGAGAAAATAAACCTCCGTTTTTCATATATCAATACGTTTAGGGACTTAAGTTTTGAAAAAAAAACAAACTCCAATAGCCTCGTGAAATTAGTTTGAGCGAGATATTTCCCTGGTCGTAATGGAGATCATATTCGAATTATACGCTTTAATTTCAGCAGGGCGCATGAATTAAATGTTGCATTATTAATCGTGCGATGATATACTTCTATACGACTAAAATTCTGAGTAAATAAATAAAAATAATTTAAAAAGTCTTTAGTTTGACTCATTTTTACACGCGGTACGTTTAAAACTCCTTCAAAATGGTAAGTTTTTTACGATACTAAAAAAATCACTGAGGTAAATATATGGATCATTGTCAAAAATAGTTGAGAAAACAAACCAACTACACAATCAATCTTTTGACGAAATCTAGTTATTAGAAATTCCTCATTTTATAAATAATGTCTCTCTGGAGTGCAATGATGCACCATTTCCCATCCAAAATGGCTTGTATTTTTTGGCAAATGTCTCGGAAAGTTTTGTGATCAGGGGCTGTTGTTTTGGTATCCATGGAGGGATGAGATATTTTTCTTTAAAATGAGACCAAAATCATTTATGTATCGGTGAAGTGATATTTCGCTCAAACTACGTTATGTGCTGAGGGCTGAGAATAGTCTTGGGCTCCAATCCTTCCTCAGAAATGTTTTTGTCTTTCTTGAGTATTAGACAATCCATTTCATCGCAATCGCTTGTTCAAAATAGGATGAAATCCCTTATTTTCGTCCGCGTCGCTTAAATGATACTGCTTTTCCTGGTGACATTCATTACTCACTCTAAAACAAAATTTATTTAGTCAAAAACCTTTTTACAGCCCAGGCAATCCACTGCGGTGCCATTCCTATTGAAAAAACAGGTTTTTAATTTTAATGGAAGTATTAATTATCAGAAACTACGATGAGTTGGTGTCCTCTTTTATTTCCACTTATTTCTTGGTAATAGGCAATCGCTTCTTGCATCAGTATTTAAATCCCTTTGTATTTTGCAGTAAAAATATATTTTTCATGTTCTTTGCCCATTCTAATGTAATTTTAAGTTTAAATTGTTAAGAGTAATAATGAGGAATAGCTAGAATACGTTGGCGTAATTGAATCGGGGACACAATTTTCTGTGAGAGCTCCAGGGTTTAAAAAAATAGTTGTTAGAGCAAGTCGGATTCGCGCTCATGTTCTCCTATTCTAGTGAAGCAATATACCTACGTTATAATTTATCCCCCCCTTTCAGTCTGATTATTGTGTAAAATAATTATGCAACATA
Source organism: Ceriagrion tenellum (assembly GCA_963169105.1). Lineage (NCBI taxonomy): Eukaryota > Metazoa > Arthropoda > Insecta > Odonata > Coenagrionidae > Ceriagrion > Ceriagrion tenellum. The sequence continues at coordinate 133,903,833 of OY720632.1, read as the reverse complement.
TTCATGAATTTGTTTTCACGCACCAATGTTTTGTGGCCTCACACTCGATTGGTTCTTATCGCTCTGATGCAAGTTACAAATGGACCTTACCAAAGATCACTACCCCGAGGGATTGACTGCGTGGGATGACCTTAGACCTGCTGGTGTTTAAAAACATGATAGGTAATGACTTACTTTAAAAAAACTTTACTTTAAGATACTTAAAGATAAAACTTTAAAGTTTTAAGTGTGGAAAATACTAAGAGTTCTCTCTTTTTAGTCATGTCAGTAGAGTCATTCCACAAAGTTACGCCCTCAACCATTAAGTTTATGATAGGTAATCCTACAAACTACTGAAAGCTCCAAAAATAATCCTTGATTAAAACAATTTTCTGCTTTGCTGGCGCAAGTAAGCACCCCATTGCAATTAAATGTTATCATGAATTCATGCAATCCATTGTCGTCAGTGTCAATAATGGAGCTCATTGAATACCACGGAGAATTGATGTTTAATTCCACTCCCTATAGGCCGCTATTTATCATTTAAGGCAAGCACATAACAAGAAGTGATTTTTAATGTCGATTTTGAAGAGTTCGGGTAAAAATTATATTAATGAAGCATATCCAAAAATCAGGACATTTACTTCAAGGAATCTAAGCTGGTCAGCTTTCGGAAAATTGATCATAGACTTGGGATATAGGTGATTCACCCACAAATTTTAAGTAGATTACACTATTTAACATAATAATATATACTCAAAAGGAAACTATAGCATATACACTCGAGATGAAATCCAAATATGTACTCAACCGTTCGGCTGGCGAGCAGGGACTTGAAATCCACGGATGGGTTGATTGAAAAACCGACGGTCTTTAACAAAGTTGCAATAGTAAATTCTATTTTCATCGTCCATTTCTTTCGCCTTTCTTTCTTTTTCTTTCGTACTTTATTCTCAATAGACTCTCTTTGCTTACGGATAATGGCTCCTATGGTCAAAAAGAAAGAAAAGGTCGAGGTTGCGGTTGAAATAAAAATGGGCCGAGGAGGAAAAATTGGGAGGAAATTAAAATCAAATAATTCGGAAATCAAACTTAATTTGTTTTACATGGTAAAGACAGGGTAAAATCACGGTGTTTCTTCAGTTTATCTATTTGCGTATCAACTATCCTCAGAATAACAAAACAAATATTCTTTCTTCGATATTTAACTTACTATTTTTAGTATTTGGTTTTGAGAGCTTAACAGGCGTGCGGATGCCGGGAGGAAAGCCGTAGGTGGTATGGTAGGAGCCTATCAGGGAATAAATTTTCACCTTTAGGGAAGCAAAAATTGCAGAGTCCAAGAGTGATCTCCTCCCGATGTTATTATGTGAAAGCAAAACCTGGGTTTGTCAGGATAGGCGTAAGAGTAGGCGAAATGCAGTGGGTAAGGGGTGCCTTAAAATTGTTTGCGTTAAAAGTACGATAGACTGAATTAGGAATGAGTTGGTCATGAAAGGATGTGGGTTCAATATTCCAGTACATCTACAGCTACATAATACCCAGCGAGCCACCGCTTGGTCGTGTGGCAGAGGGTGTTAGGTCACCAGCCGTGTAAAGGTGTACGTTTTTTTGGAGATGAAATGGTGACATGTATTATAGGAGTGTATTTAGTGGAGCTCAAAATTTATTGTGGTCGCTTATTGTTCGCGGGAAGAACGATTTTTTGCGCCTATCTGTTCGGCAGAGTATCTCTCTTATTTTATTGTATCTGTCAGACCTAGAGATGTAGTGAGGAGTCATGATAATATTCTCTATGTCGCTCTGAAAAATATCAGCTCTGAATTTATCAAGCAAACTAAGCCTAGCGTGTAGCCTCCGATTCTCTAGGGGCTCCCACTTTAATCCCTCTAAAAGTTGTGAGACACTATATGTACGCTCGTAGAAGTTTTTAACGAAGCGGGCTGCTTTCCTTTGTATTTTATTAAATTTATAGATGATAGTTGTGTGCTTCGTTGGCTCAGTCATGTTGAAATAATGGATGAGAAGCGAATAAGGAGAAAGATATATTTGATGGTGAATGGTGAGAGAGGTTGGGGTAGACTGCTAAAGTCAAGGGCAAATGAGCAAGTTCAAAGGCTTTGCGAAATAACCAAGTTCTTAGACTTTGCCCACCCAGAAAGAGAATGGTGTGATGGGCATATATGTATTCATATGTTAAATGATTTTTGCTTATTTGATATATTATTCATTTAATTAAATACTAGGTGATATCATATCCCGGCTAAAATGCAAAAGTCCGATTGTCGCCATGGGCAAGATGGCCGTCAGCACAACCACTGCTGGAATAAAGACAAGGAAGGCAAAGGAGATTCGCAAGGGTCGAAATGCCAGTGGTCCAAGGATTCCTCCGACAAGAAGACAGGTTGGGGGTCGTCGTCTCACGGCCACAACCACGAGCATCATCACCATCACCACCAGCATCAGCATCATGACCACAACCACGGCTCTGACAAGTCTCGCGAGCACCACTGCAGCCACGGAGCCAAAAAGAATTGATTGACATGCAGAAGAGGCACCATCCCTCTCGCTTGTCACTAAATGCGTGCCTGCATTCATGATTTTTCATTTTCATTCCATGCTACATTAATCTCACTCATGTGTACCTCACAATAAATTCTTTCTGTCAGAAAATTAATATCATGGTTCTGTATGTTTCCGAACAATTTCGCCCTACTTTCTCTCCTACCTTTACAGTTTACAAAATCTAAAGCATTGGAGTGAACATGAAAAAAACCTAACAAATTTTATTTGGTGTCTAATTAAAAGTTCCATATTTTTATCTCGGCAAATTTCAACAATATCTATTTAAAATAAATAAAAAAATCATTCTAATTCGAAGTGATTTATATTATTTATGAATCTAAATTGATGATCCATTTTTTTATGCTTTTACTTTTAAAACTGAAGCGATTACAGTGATTTGGCGGTGTGAAGAAGTGTGTGTGAAAAAGAAGAAATGTTAGAGCGTCCATAAACTTTTCATGGAGTCGGTAATCAAGCTTAATAAATGATCTAAGAAAGCATTTTTAATGTTGTGATGGTTACGGTATGTCATCGAGGTTGAAGAATATTCTCCTTAAATTTGTTTTTACCATAAATGGAAAGGCAGCATTTCACCAGAACATAAAGTTGGGGGCCTTATATTTAATTTCCCGACGTCATCTTCTTCTCTGAATCCTCATGTTATCACCCGAATCACGCAGCAATCCAATATTCTTAATTCAGATGGGGTTTCCACAAAAAAACTTTAGCATGTTCATGCATAGCAAAATTCCGCACGTGACGATGCATTAACCCTTATCTCTTAAAATATATTAACTCAATAAATTTCGCGAATCCGTGGATACATTCCGGGGAAATATCCTCTGATCCTAATTCTATGTAGGGTATATACGCGTGAACCCTCGCGGATTCATACGTAGATACAGTCATGTGTGATGGAATCCCAGTCAGTGAGTGAATGATTCGTCTAAAGATGCGTCAAAGATGAACGCCGAAAAGCTATATTGCTAGGGTGACACAATGTCCTTGAGCCACCCATGGGCCTCCTATACCTATGCATATTTTGGAACCAGATCTGTTTCAATATGACGAGAATCCTAAAAAAGAATTGCTCAACGTTGCCAAGGGTAGTAGTTGGAAATAGATTTATTTCAGGACTCAGTCTCTTACACATTTATTTGAGGAATAATTTCATATATGCCGGAATGGTGACAAAAGAGTCACTCTGTGACAACCAATTCACTACCACGGAGAGCACTGTGGAGCAATAATTTCGAAGAGGAAAGCGAATCTTTGGTTTCCGGCTCAGAATAACTTTAAGTTCCTCCTTTTCAGAAGCGGATTCAGGTCATTGTTTGGGAGGGGGCTAGATTGCTACTTAACAAGAGTCTGGGGGATTGAAATACCATATGGCCATCATTTTTCTATCATAACAGGTAATCCTGGTGGGGGGAGGGGGGGGCGGACGCCCCCCGCTAGTGCTACACTGCCTCATGTTTAGTTTAGATACGGTGGAAGAAAATAAGCTTTTGGCATTAGCATCTACGGTATATTTTTAGTGGCTAATTGTTTTTAAAGCCCAGTGTGCCAATCACCAAATTCCATTATTCTAGTGGGAAAATCTATATTTTTCATTTTTGTCATTATTATTGGAGTTGACAATGTATTTGCTCATTATATATGCTCGATAACACAGAAGGTTGAATCTCGAAACGCCATGGTGTAATCGCCATGTTAATTATTACATGCAGATATAACAGATTATTGACGGGTTTGCTGAAGTATTGTATACGAAACACCAGCGCTAGATGTGCGACATTCCTCTGAGAACAAAAATCAGTTACCTTGATGTTTGAGATTAATTTAACAGCCCTCTAAATATTTATCATTAATTGATTGTTGCAAAATGTAGAGTACATTTGAGAAAACTCGAGAGTGTTGCGTCGATGAATTATAGTAAAATTGGTAACTTTTTACTTAGGCTAATTAATTGTGTGAAATTCGCAGTGGAAAAATCATTCGCCTGGATTGGGAATCAAACCCAGATCCCTTGATTTCGCGCCGAGTGCTTTAACCAATTAAATTAATAACTTGCTCCTTAAAGCCCCCATAAGATTCACATTGGAAGAGGACGCCTGGGTAGCTTAATTGGTTAATTCACTCGGCGCTAAATAGAGGGATCTGGGTTCAATTCCCAGCCCAGGCGAATGATTTTTCCACTGTGAATTTCACCCAATTGTGTGGTCACTAGCGGGTGACTCCTTTGAAGTAACTGCGCGTCTAGTTCCGTGGTTCTTTGAAAATAAGCTAATTAACTTGTGTTTAAGAATCGAATCAGTTTCTCCGACACACACACGCCAGCCCCACGATGCCGATGTCTCTGACACCGCCTCCACGATGAGTAGCTAATAATGAAGCGTACCAGAACTTATATTGTCTGGGTAGCAGCATTGAAATGCCTGGTAATGGAGCACTCCTGAAAATAAATATCCAGTGAATGTAGGATGGCATTATTTGTGAGCGAATTTAGAGTTCGAAGGTATGGCCTTTTTTACCCGTAATGTAACAAGAAATGAGTTCTAGTGAAAGAATTAAGCGTTAAAATGGAGACGATGAGAGGGAAATTAATCGCCAAATACTCGGCATGGATCATAGACGGATGTGACCAATTCAGAATAAGTATGTTGAAGCTTCATGCCTTTCTTTGACATTCGGTTGTTTTCGGGCCAAAATTGCTCAAATAAGCGGGTCTCGTCTGTTGAGGCAGAAATGGCGCGATGCTCTCACTTATCCCCTTCTTCCATGGCGATGCCCTGGTGCGTTTTTAAAATTCAAATCCTATTTTACGGTCTTACAGAGAGACAGGAAGAAGCCATACGAATGACACTGTCCCCTCACTCCTACGGAAGCTAATCCAGTCCGTGCAGGGGGACGAGCTGAGAGGAAACAAGGGCGAGCCGAGCGGACGGCGAGAGGGTAGTGTGTGTATAACAGAAAATAAATACAGAATAAATTTTTTAATACGTTTTTTTTAAGGGACTAAAAAGTATAAAATAATTTTTCCTTTAAAAATTAATATTCATAATCCAATATACTAATTATCCTTAAACTTGGTGTTGATGAATTTTAAAAGAAATCAAAATGCTTGTAAAATTCAAAACAAAAAACATGGGGCGCATGCAATATATATAGATAATGTTGCATGGATGCAACATTAAAGATTATAGGTAGTATCTCTGGTAGCGAAAGCTCAAAATGATAGTTCAAATAAATTGCATTGCAGTATAATTACTGATGAATGTATATACGTTTTTTATCTATTGCATGCGCCCCACGTTTTTTGTTTTGAATTTTACAAGCATTTTGATTTCTTTTAAAATTCATCAACACAAAGTTTAAGGACAATTAGTATATAGGATTATGAATATTAATTTTTAAAGGAGAAATTATTTTATACTTTGTAGTCCCTGTTAAAAATGTGTTTGAAAACTTTATTTACATATTTATTTTATACTTTTTAGTCCCTTTCAGAAACGTGTTTAAAAATTTATTTAAATATTTATTGAAACTGTGGCAACCAATTGCGCTGTTCTCGAGATACCTAAGGGGGCGGCCTTCCAAATTTAGATGCTGCAAAAGATCGAGGCCGCCCCGTGACCCTTGAAAAATGTAACACCTCCTGTGTCGTCAATTTGAACAACGCCGGGTATAAGTTATTTTAGCGTTGTTTTGCACCTTTGAGAGTTAAGTCAATCCAAGTTATTCCTGGAATAGCCACGCGCAACTTTTTACCAGAATACATGACACGGTGGCCCAACTAGAAATGAAAATTACCTCGGAAATGTTCGTAAATTACCGTGGTATTTTCCGTAATTTGCCGCAACCCCTGAAAATTACCGCAATTTTCGGTAATCGCTTTACCGAAGTTTCAGTTATTTTCCATTCTTATATATTCCAAACATATTCTTTTAAGCCAAGTCTATACGTATTTGATACAGGCTGCATTATAAATTAAGTCAAGGACAACTCATTTGTGGAATATTTTTTAGATTCTTACTTGTGGAATATCTGTGGAGCTATTGTTTAAACATAAAGTTCTCATACCATGACAGAAGAAAGAAAAATTGCGTGTGGACAGCTTCATTCCTTTTACATTTTATTAAATTTTAATACATTAACGAAGCAATAGATATGATTTAAATATTGTTAATCTATTACTCTTCCTATTGGGTTTTCAATTAATCCCTCCATTATCTAATAGTAGCTGAAAATTAAAAATTACTGGAACATTACGATACTTTCGAAAATTAACGTAATTTACCTCAAATGAAAGAAACTGATTTGCCTATCTCTCGGTCCAGCTCGACCACATACACTATATTTGCTTTGCAGGTTGCCTAACGTCGAGGATCACCATAAGTTAATTTCCTCTATATGTGTAACTATGCACAAAAATATTTAATCTGACCCAATATTATTGCATTGTCATTCACTTCTGAGCTATGTTCAAAATTTCAAGTCTCAGCCAAGCAAAGCAAACACAATCTGTGTTTGCTTTGCTTGGTTGTCTCCATATCCAATCTCAAACAGTGATTATGGGTTGGTGTGCTGGCTAATGGCTCCATCTTCCTATCCCAAATGCTTGCATTCGTACTCTGGCAGTGAAGTAGATTTTTCTCAGTGGAATCTTGATCCTTATACAGGTGGAAGGAGAAGCAATTCAAGGGTAGTATTTAGTTTCATAGCAAGTAGAGATGGACCATTCTGAAAATAACTGTGGTAATTTTCGTAAATTACTATGGTATTTTAAGTTATTCACCACAGCCTCTGAAAATTACCGTATTTTCAGTAATATTCACCTCCGTCTCAGATATTTTTCATACCAATATATTCTAAATGCATTATGCTTAGCCAAGCCAGTATACATTTCATACATTCTTAGTTATAAATTAAGGCACGCACAACTCATTTGTGGAATGTCAATTTCTGAGGCTATCATTTTAGCAGTTGGAACAAAAATATCTCCTACCAACAAAAAAAGTGCCAAATGGGGTGTGGCCTGCCATTTTACTTTTGAAGTAATCCCTATATCAAATACATAATGTAGCAATAGTAATGGTTTAGATGCCATTTAACCCCTTGCAATTGCTATAGGCATTTCTATCAAGTCCTCTATTACTGATTACTTGCAAAAACTTAAAAATTATAGCAATTTTCGAAAATTACCATAATTTACCTCATATGAAAATTACTGTAATTTACCCATCTCCAGTAGCAAGGCGAGGGTAAAAGGGGCAATCCCGGCTGGTAATTTTATTCAAGGAAGCATTTTTTACTCTAAAAAGATATTGAAATGAGTACTTTGTTTAAGAATGAAACAAGTAAAACTAACAGCTATCTCTAAAGTCCAAATTTACATTTAGTGACAAATAACGGTTAAGGAATCTTTCTGTATACTCTACTTATCTACATACAAAATAGATTTTGATAACATCTTTGAGGATTTTCAGAAGCATGAAGAGAAAAGTTAGTCATTGTTATCAAGGAACAAATACTCTTCCTTATTAATGAGCCATTAAGGCCGGGAGTTTTCCATGATACTCTTAAAACTGCTAAAGTTGTACCTATCTATAAAGGCAATGGCAGCTAACAGGATATGTAGTCTTACCAGGTGATCTCACTGCTTAACCAAATAGGGAAAATATTTGAATAGATTTTCAATAACCGACTCACCTCATACCAGGAATCTATTGACCTTGTATATAAACACCATAAAATTTTCTATGGGGAAGGTTGAGTGGAATTTGCCAGAAGGCATCTGTTAAATCAATTTTAATGAGAAAGGAAGAAGGAGGGATTGATTCTAGAGCTTTTGCAGTGTCCCACAGATTTATGGGTTTATTGAAATATTTGGTCCACAGCGATAGATCCTTAATAATTCTTTGCCCTCCTTAGGCCTAGGGAATAGTCATCAAAGGGGAAGCACTCATTGGTTTGGACATAACCAAAATATTTTGTTACACAAGGACGTTAATCCACCGCATAATTTCGGGTGAAGCCTGGGTAGGCTAGAATACATGAGGGTCTCTCAGTTTCTCTTGCCCTCTTCCCAAATCCCTGACCCACCACTCTGAATACTATTGTAACAGCTGATTTAGCCAAATACTATTGCTGGAAGCATGGTTAGGTCACATTTCAGATGTTATCTTTTAGGGAACCAAAATTAATCCCCACCCAGAAAATGAAAAAACATATCACCGAAAAATAAATCAAATGATGCCTCATCATATTCTGCATAGCTACTTGATCCAGCAATCACATAACATACATGTAGGGATGAAAACTATGGATAAAACCTGTGATAAAACACCGACATCACACAGTCATGTCATAGTCAGATGACTCTAGACCCCAAGTTGAGGATTACATATACTGGCCAAACTAAGAGGACTACGCTCAGAATCACTGATGTTGAAGATGAAGTCATTCTTCGAAAGATTAGGAGAAATAGAGCTGCTAACCAGGTGGAATACTTGATAGACCTTTATTCACCAGATACCAGGAAAAATCTAAGATATCTTTGATGAAAGATATCTTTCATCAGAGTGATGTAGGCAACACATGGCATTATACACTCATTTACAGAGATACTAATTTCACCTGTTGAGTATTGTAGACATGACATTACATACTCATCATACAGAGTGAAAGGCCTAAATTTGCTAGAACCATTTAAATAGATTACAATTCTACCAAACAGGGTTGCTTCAAACCAGAGATCATCATATTCCAGGATTTTTCCTGGCTTTCCTCGCCAACATTTTAATTATCACCGGTAGAAATTCCATTCTTTGGAGTGTATTTTAAATAAGGCTTCAGAATAGGAGCACATACATTAATGCATGAACAGCGAAGGAATAAAGTTTTCTGACAATGAGACTGCCATCACAATCATTGTGGAGGAAAATCGGCTTCCTTTCTGATGGTATACCAATCTTACATCTTGGATGAGACTAGGACCATGCACACAATCAGAGAATAAACAAATGTTCCAGCTTCGTTAGAATGAGTTTGAAGAATTGCACCAGAAAGTTTATTTTAGGGGCATTATTACTTGAAAAACACAGAATAACAGCCGCAAGGTACTGAAAACTCTTAAGTCTACACACCAACAGACTGTGCCCAAAATGACACTCCTCACCTGAAGAAAACAATCATACTTTGAACATTGGCTAAGGTCTCACGTATTACTTAGTAGAAAACTTTCATCAAACATACAGTGTGGAATTATCAATGAGAAGTATTAGTTAATGAATAGGTGTGGATATGAAATGTAATATTTAATAATGTCTGATCATATTTTGACTTTGAACAGTGAGTTTCCAGTTCAATATCTCATTTTCCATGACTTTTCCAGGCCCATTTTCAATAATTATAAAAATAATTTAATCTTAGATACATAGCTTCAAATACACACATATAATAACTGTTCTAGGTATTCCTGGCCTGTTGCAACCCTGGTCTAGAAAAGATTCAGGTCCTTTCATAGTTCTTCTCTGAGCGTAAAGGGCCTAGATGTTGAAATGATTATCTTCAAAATGTCTACATTAATATGCCCTCTCCATCCTATTTGTCAACCAGGTAGCTTAAATGTTCATTAGCTCTTGATGACATCCCATTATAATTTTACATTCGATTTTCATAAAAAATTTCATTAATGAAATATTCTCGTGATTAACCTGTAACAGTGCATCTTGCATCTACATACTGCCCTTTTACCTGCCGCACAGGGTGTTAGGACACCAGCCAGGTAATTTTTGTAACTATCTGTTTGACAATGTATCTCTCTTATTTTAACGCTTCTGCCAGACCTAGAGATGTAATGAGGCGTCATGATACTATTCGGTATCGCTCTGAAACACAGAAGTTCTGAATTTCTCTAACAAACCAAGCAGAGCATATAGCATCTGAGTCTCTAAGGGCTCCCACTTTCATCCATCTAAAAGCTGTGAAACACAATATGTTCATTCATAGCAGTTTTTAATGAAGTGCACAGCTTTTCTTCGTATTGTATTAATTTTTTTGGATGATTCTTTAAGACTAGGGTCCCAAATGTTTGCAGCGTATTTGAGGTGTGGCCAAACCAGAGCAAAGTAGCACCTCTCATTTACTTTTTTATCCGAGGACCTTCCTATGGTGCACTTTACAAAACTTAGTTTCTTTAACCCTCCAAGTACTGACGGCACCATATGGGAACGGCTGTGAGCCTTTGTTCTAGGGTACCATGGCTCCCTGGATAGGGTCATAGTATGCTATTCGTGGATGTTGGAGGTCTGTGGTTTTGTTTGATGTCAACTTCGGTGTGGCTGGGTTGTGTTAAATATTTTTTGCGAATTTTCAAAAGACCAATTTTTGAGATGGCTTATAAGTCCTATAGTACTTAGTACTCATTGATTTCAGATACTTTTTCACTTGATATTTTTCACATAATGTTTTTTCTCTCTAATTGTTGCAAAAAATTCTGAATTTATTATTTCCTATGGTTGCTATTGCATTGTTTGTAGCTGCGTTCCCATATGGGAATATCAGTCCTTCCCACGGCTATGTTCCTTTCTTTTGATGATGTTCAAGGTATACCAGATATCTTATCATTCTGAGCATATAGCGTCAAAATTCTTTCATAAATTAATTGTTTAAGTATAATTTTGATTGAACATAGTTACATGTAACTGTATTGCACCTTTAAAACCTACTTTATTTGTAATGCTGTATTATAAGAAATTATGTTGGTAATTTTTACACTCTTGACGCATGTTCTGTCAGGTAAAATTTGATCGAAATAACTATTTTATTTTGGAAATGCTCTCTATTCCTTTTATTTATTGTAATATACTTCCACATTATTATTTTATGATTAGTAAGTAAACAGCAGTGTATTTAATCTCTAGGAAAAATGTCTTGAGGCTTACAGTTGAGGAAATTATGAGAACTCTCACTGAAGATAAAGAAAGTTAGATAGATGTTACAGATGTTTCCATTACTCTGCCACATTACTCAGCAGATGAAGATGATGGAGGGCTGGTAAAAAAATTAACGGGTGGTCAACTGAGGGCAGAAACCAAAATTCGGTTAGTTTCAAATGAAGGATTGGTGTAGAACATTACATCGATGAACCAAAAAAATCAGTGTAGAGAAAATGGGTTGAAGGCGATATGAAGTATACAGAGTATTTTCCTCTTGTAACAGACTAATCCGCATACTCTGGACTTTGAGCTCTTTGAATTGTTTATCGATAAGGATTTGATTGAACTTTTAGTGGCAGAAAGTGGAATATATGCTGGTTTTCTGAACTGTCCGAATCCTAGAGGAGGAGATCAAGGACTTCTTAAGAAGGTATTTTGATTGTTTCTGGATAAAATAATCTTCCAGGAAAAATTATATTATTGGGATACAAAAAAAGACATTCATAGTAGCGGCTAGTTAGCGGAGTTAGACGACTAGTTAGTGGAGCAATGAGAAGAGATCGATTCATTCAAATAAGGAGATTTCTGCATATCACGGAAAATAGACAAATTGAAAAACCTGATAAATTTTTCAAATTGCAACCCATGGTAGAAAAAATAAAACAGAAATGTTTGTGGCACTTTGTGACTTGGGAGTTAATCCATTTTGAAACATACCTACAAAAAATCAAATGGGAAAGCAGCTGCCTCACTCCTAACCCTGGGCGACAATATTCCCAAGAAAAATTTGCCTTAGTTTATATTTTTATTATTTATTCGCAGGTAAATATGCAAACATTTTCTTTCGGTGTCATTCATGTCATATTATTGATAGTGAAAGTACAAAAAGTTCATCATTTTTAGGAATGAATTTGCTGTCACATTCATAAAATGTGGTTACCAAGGAACGGGGACCATTAGGGAAAACCAAATTTCTAAGGATTGTCCTCTCGTTCTAAAATGCGAAATGAAGAAGGAAGAGAGAGGAAAATGTTTTTCGGCAATATTAAAGGAAGAGGAAATAGCTGTCCTAAAATAAGTATAAAACTCTGGTGATGGTGAATATGGAGTTGCACCTTCTTCCTATGTCAAAACATATTGTAAAAAACAAACAAAGGTAATTCAGGTAACACAACTTCATGACATTTCCCAGTAAAACAATCATATGAGAGGGATGGATAGGATGGATGGAGATGTAAATTCTCTTCACATTGAAGATTGAAAATATGGTTTCTAGTAATTAATTTCTCTGATTTCATGCAAGCAACAAAATATTTGTGAACTATATTATATTTCAGTTATAAGAGAGTGTAAATGAGGGTTGCCAATTTTTATTTGGCTGTTGGATGTATTCATAAATAATGCATGGATTTGAAAAAAAATCCTCGGAGCCAATGACGAAGTTGGAGTTCCAGATAGAGCTAGCTCAGGTGTATCTTACACAGTACAAATCTGAAATAAAATCTCCCGGAGAGCAAATGAGCCAGGCATCGACATCTAGAAGTGCTTCCACTGATGAACTTCTGCATAATATGTTGTGCCATTTCATAAAAGAAATTCCAGAACAAAAGAGGAGGCGATGTGCACATGATGGTTGTTCATCCTGAGTAGCTTAAGCTCTTAAGAGTGAATAAAATATTATATATTTCTTTGAAAAGTAATTCTCATTCATGTCAATATATTTTTCGCAACAGCAGTATGTAGTGGGAAGGACTGACTTTCCCATATGGGAATGGGCCTTTTTAAAGATTCCATTATTTATATAATTTTTTAAATATTTTTACCTTGTATAACTACCCCATATAATGAAAAAACAATAAAAAGGAATAAAAAATCTATCAAAAATAGTTCTTGCCCCTGGAGGGTGAATGTTGTGCCAGATATTTTACTTTATCCAAAGATTTTGTTTACTCCACCCACAGTGTAGATACGGCATTTGTGAATGACTTTGGCAAGAAATGTAGAGGTGCATTTACTAAGATTTAACTGTAGCCCTCACACCTAGAACCTGAATGAACGTTGTTAAGGCCCGATGATATAACTTCTAAGTCTGCATGGGATGTGACTCCAACCATATCAGAGCTAATACCATCAATAATTACTCTTTGTCTGTGATCACTGTTTTTTCATTTACTCCACATGGTTGCACTTTGCGTAAAAGTTTTTTCTCAGGAACCTTGTTGAATGCTTTCTTGAAACATGATGTATTTAGCCAAATGATAACTTCACTTCCTTGAGAGAAAGGGCTAACACTTAAGTCGTCTGTAGATGTCATCATCTTAACCAACCACACAATGCTCCTCGTACCATTTTCTAATTATATTTCTAAGAAGCATTTGGACTAATGGGAAATACTGCTTAAATCTAGCACCTGTTAGTCCACTAACAAATCCTCAATACTAGCTCGCACATATCAAGCTGTACATTAGGACTGAAAATCTCCAGTTTTCCTGCCCAATAAACTGGAGGAAGAGAAGGAGTAACTCATTATAAAAATGATGTGTACAGTTCCACCATGTTTTAACTGTCTACTGGTTTTCATATCTGGGGTATCATTGAAACAGGTAGACACCATTAAAACATATCAGAACTGTACATCATTTTTATTTTGAGTTATTCCTTCTTGTCATTCCACAACATAACATCACAATCAATTGATTTGGAGGAAAGGAACCTATCATATAACAGCCTTGATCAGCACAGTCACTTCAAGGGCTATGCCAATGGTACACATGGCCCTCAGAATTTGCTCCAAAAATTGGATTGAAAATCTTTTCAACCAGCAACATGTTTTTCAACTTATTGAACTTCAGTTTCACATACTTTCATTAAAATTAATGCCCTGCAGTAGTGGTTCTCAACCTTCCTAATGCCACAACCCATATATACAATTCCTCATGTTTTGGTGACCCACAGGCACTATATTTTTGTTGCTACTTCATAAACCATCAGAAATGTTTTCCGATTGCCTTAGGCAACCCCTGTGAAAGGGTCGTTCGGCTCCCTAAGGGATTTGCGACCCACACGTTGAGTACTACTGCCCTATAGGGATTAGGGGAACATGGTTCATGAAGTTTCAAATATGGGAGCATAATCAGGTTACTCATCTACCACAAAGCAATGACAGTAATAAAGTATAACTGCACACAGTACTTGATACACTGAGAACAGTATACAGCACCAAGTTGCAAGCAAAACACCCACACCACTCCATTGAGTCCACTGAATACATATTCACATTTTTCCGAGACAAAAGTTAAAATATGGAATCATTTTTATCAAAAATCCATTCACAAGGAAGGTAATAATACAAAAAACATTTTCTTTAAAAATTGCAAGTAGTTTATTTACTTTGTATGAATACCAGAAATGTTCTACTGAATAAAGAGATTCGTTTTTCAAAAATTAAACCATAGAGAAAACCCATTTGCCATGAATAATTGGCCTGCTATGTGATTATAACAACTCTGAATCATTTTTTTTCCACACAAGCACTACTTTGATCAAAGTAAGGATGGAGAATATCACCCAGGACATTTACAGATCAGCTGATGCCATTAACGCAGTATGTTTAATTTCGCAAATGAGAATTTCAGACTTAGCAACATAACACCAGAGTATCGCAATGTCACAAACATAAAAAAAATGCTACAATCCATTAATCATACATCTGGATTTTGTTATTTGTTGAATGAAATAAAAGAGCACCACAGTACTTATATTATTTGCCACCTTACGTTATAAGGATATGAGCCAGAATTTAGCTGAGAATCATCGAACTTTCCAAATATATACTAAATCACATTCTACCAGTAACACTTCCAAGATACATATTTACAAGTCCTTATAAAATATGTAAAATAATTCTATTTCACCTCCACTCAACAACAGTAATTTGTAAGAATAACGGTTTTTTCCATATCAAACACACTCATGCTACCAAATTTCAATTTATTACCGAAAGCACTCATGTTACGTTACACTCTCACTATTTTCAAGCAAAGCTGGAGAAAATGATTTTCATGAACCTGATGGCAAATTATATCAATAGCGAATTCTTCATTACGTCAAAATCATCATATTTCATTATCATAGTTGATACATTTCAACCTCCCCAATTTTTCAACCATTCCTGACTAATACTTGAGCATGCAAAAGCATGTAATACAAATTTCAGCTTCCAAAAATACTACAAGTCTTTTGAAAAACAACATTCCAAAAAACTGAAAACATTACTCTGATGTGACAAGCAATTTAGAAAAATCATTCACATTTCATAGAGCCAGTAAAAAAAAACATACAAACAGCAGCCAAAGACTCTTAGCCATGCTCAAGACTTTCAGGCTCTTTATGGCGAGCACAAAACACAAATAAGATTTTAAAACTAAAGGCTTTGGTCCAGGAAAAAGATACCGTTTCCTTGTGTGACCAAACACTCATTGGTCCATTTTTTTAATAGCTCAAAATCGCATATGCGAATAAAAATATCTGGTTGCACAAGAAACTGTAATCTCTATATTCTCACAACTGAGAAACAGTTCTGAAGAAGTTTTGAACCTTGAGCTAATCACATTTGGATGAATTTCCAGATACGGCCCTCTGAGGGCCAACCCTTCCCTAGGTTTTCTTCCAAGAATAGAACATCTCTAATGGCTTATTCACCTTCCAAAATTTCTCGTTCACTTGTCTTAGAGTTTGGTTTCCACTCAACACAACATACTGTCCTGGGCTGGGAGCAATGTATATACAAAAGTTCAGTGGACCGGTAGGTATTTCAGAGTCCAGATCCAAAGTCAGACGAACAGCTAGATACTTGCTCAGGTGATCAACTGCAAGAAAAATATGCAACATTAATCAGCTAACCACGAACATGGTAACAATTTCATGGCATATTTCTTTTTCAGCTAAAATAACTCCTTAAACTTTTAAAGCCATCATTTATATTCTCAACTCTCAGAAATTATTCTCGCTGATTGCCCTGATGGCCAAAATGTTTCAAGTTCAAGATGGCCAAATTCAAGGAACTGAGTGGTCCCTACATTTAGAAAACTGTACCCATCTTGGAGTGAGTGCAACAGTCCCCTTCTGGAGAAAAAAAGGTAGCCAGGAAATTTTCAAACAAAAAAGAGAAACATAGGCAGTTTAAAAAAAATGCTGGAGAGTTTCTTAAAATACAATATATTATCTGCAAAGCTTATCTTAAGCAGTACCTTACATTGTTTCACAATTAAAAATATTAAATAGAGAGAATTTATAATGAGAGAAACTATGATGTTTCTGACAAATTCACTTGAATTTGAATGTATTCACAGGCATAGATAACAATGGTTAGAAATTGAACACTCAGCAAACAAGCAAGACAATATTAAGAGGAAGTTGCCTAGATCCTATCATACTAAAGTAAGGACCACACATATCCCAGCGATTAACCACAAGAGCTCATAATTGAAAGAACAGGGTTCTAACTCATGAAATCTTACGGGTAGTGCACTATTTCTTCAGAGAAAGCAAGGAAAAATACCAAAATAATATGGATGGCGCCATTGAACTTCACAGATCAATAATTAAATGCTTGTTAGCAGATAACTGGAAGTCTCATTTTACAATGATGGTTGGCACAACTTAATTATCAATAAGTGATAATCTTCCTTCTTCCAAGGTCTTTCTGAATAACTCTTGAGTTGAATTTTCCTTAGTAACATTAGCAGGGAATCCTCATCCCCTCTAGCAAGGTGTTTAATAGCAGTACAATAGAGCAAAAGACCTCTTCAAAGTACAAATATCTTGATAATATTGAGGAGGAAACCTACAGTAAAGAGAAAGCTAGAACTAGTTCAAGGATTTCTCCAATCTTCAAAAAATTACCGCAAATACCAAACTACCCACTTCCATGATTGGGATAAGTCAAATAGAATCTTGTTACCTTCTATGATAAAAAAGCAACCTACTTCCACAAGGCCATAGGTATAATTCGTAATGCTGCTATGAATACAATCTAGTTTACAACATGAATAGTCCAGCGTGAGGTCTTCTCAGAAATTCACATCAAAATTCCACACATATGGTTTCAAAAGATCTAGATTAAGCAATGTGGAATTGATTAACCTCAATAATGCAGAACTTACTTCTGTGATTCCCCATCCCATTTTAAGATATACCACGATATACCCAATTGAAATCCCATAAAAGCCTAGAAATTACCAGATACGATAATTAGAGGGGTTCCTCAGGGGAACAACTCACAGTACACAGCTATGACCTAACCACTGCAATGGTAATCACTAATATCAGGATAAAGTATTTTTCCTAGCATTATAAGCAAAATTCATCCAAAACATAGAGCCAAAATGATGTACTTAATTTTCCATTCCTAAAATAATAACGGCTATACTATCTTTAAGTCTAGTGATCTAGAGGTCTTTGGGGTTACAGGCTACAATCATGAATGTGTGCCCATGCCACACATGAAGAAAACATTGTAAAATGTCTGCACAACATAATGAAGACAATATTTCAAGAACAGTGTTATTTCATTTTAAAATTCTTCGATACGACTAGCGTTACTTGTGAAATAGTTTTACGAATTGCTGCCACCTTTAGTCCTTCTCTTCACTATTTTGTTCGTCCAGCATCTAACACAAAACATGCTCAAATAAAAATCAAAATAGAAGAATACCTTTTTCCAGTGGTTCTATCAACATATGGATTCCAACCAATGAAAATTTTATCAAGAACAATTTACAAGGAAATATGTATACGTTACTATTGCGATGAGTGAAAAGACAAAACTGTTCCATTGTCTTGAATACATGTAAAACTATGAACCATCTTCTACACCCTATAGTGAAAATAAAATATCATCTACATCCCAAAGGGCCAAGTGCTAACTTACCTGTAGCATTGGCTGTTGTTTTGATGTATCGTATTGAATTTTCCTTCAGTGCTTTAATAAGAGAATTATCCCCAGCCATTTCAGTAGGGTGCGGCTTAAAGACAAGCTCTATATCCTCTCTAGCCGGTTCAGATGGCCCTTCTTCAGGAGAGTCATGATCTACTTCAGCGCTGGACCCTGATTCGTTTTCTGAGTTATGAGACAGCTTCATCCTCTTGGCTTTTGGCTGGCCAATGCTTTGATGGTGACTAGATGGTACAGGTGAAGGTGTTTGAGTCGATGAAGACGGAGTGGAGGGCTGAAGAGAACTGCTTTGATGAGGAGATTGCAGTGACGTCTGACCTTGGGATTGCGCGGGGGACTGTAAGGATGACTGTATCGGAGTCTGAATAGGTGTCGAGGCAGAATTTTGTCCAGTCTGAGTATTATTAAGCGAAGGTGTTTGATTTCCTCCTTGTACATTATTTTGAACCATACTGGTGACTGGTGTTGATACAGCCGGTTGGGATGGGGCTGCGTTCTGACCAGGAGTCTGTAATAAGTTCTGTGAATCATTTTGCATCGGTGTTGGCGTGGATGGAGCACTTACATTCGGAGTATTGTAAGGGGTTGTTTCAGCATCCGTTATCGCTTTCCTCGATCTCTGAGGCCTGTTTTGAGACTGAAGTTTGATACCTTCCGTAATAGAATTCACCAATGCAGCCTGGCTATGGCTTTTATTTAGTTTTGCCAAAACCCTTTCTTGGTGAGCCTCGTATTCATCGCGACTGGGATAAATTTTTGATATCAGCAAATCGAAATTTGGATCAGGTCGCAGAGAACGTTTGGATACCAACTTTTTCCGACATGTTGGACACTCCTTATTTCCAGACCGTAAAGCTGTGATGATACAATCAGAACAAAACCTATGCAAACACTCTTTCGTCGTCATTGTTTTCTTGAGCATATCAAGGCAAATCGGACACATTAATTCACTGTGAAGACTTCGAGGAGATACAGCAATTTCTGTGTTGTCCGTAACTGCATCTTGAGGCGTCCGATGTAGTTCATACAGTGATAATTCCCATGTCTTATTCAACCCAGCTTGATCGGTCGAAGCCATCTTTGTTGTGTACAATTTGTCCCCGCTTTCTACTAATTACGTCAACTATCATTGATAATATGCTCCAGGTAGCTCCGTTTATCTTGATAGATAAACCAACAGTCTTTCCGCTGTAGGAAAATGCTTACACCACACGATTTGATAATTTATTTCACACTCTATTTCAATGCTAAATAACACACGCGAAGCAAATATTATGATACGCGTCATGAAATCCGCATCAAAACAATGCAGCAGCAACTGCGTTCTCTGGGTAAAACAATTGAATTATGGCGAATTTTTCAAGTGTAGTGCTTGGCAGTAAGTATGCCAATATTGTTTCCAATTATCGTGCATTAGTTTCATATGGTGGTTGATGATGGAGTTTATTGTGTGAATTATTTATTTTCAACTTTAACTGGAAGTTTAATCCTCTTTTGAGTTTTACTGTTTTAAAATATTCTATATTTTCAGAATCTAGGATATCAAATGTTAACATTTATTGGTTCTAATCGCAGTTCTTCTTTTCAGATGTTAAGTTTTCCCACGATTTTCATCGTTGTGGGAAATGTATGATCGAGTATGATTCATTGGAAGATTTTATTTGTCATAAGGTCACTGTCGAAAGATGCAGCCTGGTTCTGTCCGAGTCAAAAAAATTACTTGGCATCGAATTGAAGATACCTAGGTAACTGGCGTTCAGTGTAATTTTAGTTCCCGGGGTTCATAATTTGACTTAACTTTATATGTGGCATTTTAAATCGCAGTTTCATTGAAAATGATGATACCAAGAAGCACATCAAAGACTATACTCCTCGGACACTAGATAAAACTGAGGGTGATAATGGAACCAACGAGCCAACCATTAAAAAAAGGAAAGGGAGACCAAGGAAAAGCGATAGAACATGCTCAAGAGTGGCAGGAAATTTATTAGAGCCCTTTTCCGGCAAGTGGAAGAGCTCTCCAAGCAAATTGTCCTATTACCAGGCCGTCGAAAGTGTATGGATTAATTTTATATTATTGACTAATTCATTCATTTGTTAGTTTGTGAGCTTCCATGAGTTATTCCGTTTATTTATTAAACTTTTCCAGTGTAAACCTAGGCAATGCCACCAGAATTCTCTGGAGGCATATTGTGGAAAACTTGCTGTTCAAATCAGTCAACCTGATCTCAGTGAAAAATTAATTATTACTGAGAATAATACACCACCTCCTTCAAGAAAGCCTGAACAGACTGATGAATGCACGTGCCCTAAGTGTGGGAACAAGTACAAAGATGTGAGATAAATTCTGCATATTATGATCATCTGGAATTACTCTTTTGAACTGTTACCTCTGATATCAGATCTTCGTTGCATTTCAGGCTATAGTGTTAAAAACTCATATAAGGACAGTGCACTGTGATTTGAGGCCGTTTAAATGCAAATATGACTGTTCCCTTTCATTCAAAACTAAAGGGTCTCTATTGCGGCACATGAGACGACACACTGGTAAGGTGTTCTTTTTAATACTACAGTTGTGATGAATTTTTCATTTCAATTGTTTCTGTTGATGCAGTCCCATAATTGGGTCTATCAAGTGGTATTATCCTATTCTAAATCACACCCACGACTGAACTTCTACTTATGGTACATTTCAAACAAAAATCTAAATTTAGTTTTTGGAAGTTGTGCAGCAAAACATTCCAAACAACTTGGGGATTTCAAATGCTTTGCTAGAATATGTGCAGCATTAGTGCCTCAGTAGGGGGAATGAATAGAAGCATTAGACCTCTATGAGGTTACATGTGTGTTGATGGTGTCTCATTACAAATGGTGTTTGGGATGGCAATGTGAAGAGATATAAGTACTACACTTTCACCCAGAATGAGATGAAATTTAAGTAGAGATATTAATATTCATGGGATGAATGATTTTTATAGCGGTAGAGGTTATCCTTGCACTTCATTAGAGTCAATGACATCAGAGTGATAGAGACAAAATTGGAAGGTGAAGGATTGGGATGATTAGAGAGCAGGGTAATTAGAGTGGTAGAAGGAAGAAGGGGAATGTAGATACAAAGGAGTTGTGGAAAATGAGGCTGAAGTAATTGCTGTAACCTAATTCATGGTGGTGAGCACAAGAGCAGTATGATGTAGCAATAGTAGTGAATGCCTAATTAGGGATGTAGGTTGCGGGATGCATGAAAGGCAACAATGCCCATATCAGTGGGGCTCTAAACGGGTCTTGGCAGCAAAGATAGTAAACTGGTAAACTTCACGAAGAAGATACTGATGATCTCTGTGAGTAGCTCAAAGAAATATTAGATAATTTATTAGGCAGAAAATACTTGATGTTGGTTAAGGCTATGGAAGACTTGTCAGTGAAGAGGGTTGTTGGGTCCTAATCCTCCTCCCTAACAGTTCTGGTGATGAGTTACTTCTTTTTCCTGGTTTTCCCCTGGTCTGGGGCACACTGGCAGTTTCGGCTGATCCTTTTCTCCCGCAATTGCCAACACTGAGGATTCACTCCTATCCAATGGAGAGGGGGGTCCTTGGTGGTACTGCTAATTGAGGGTGCGGTAACCTTTTCTCATCCAGGTCCTCGCATTTAGCGTGAGTGAAGCCTGGGTTTTATCATGCAGTGTGCGTCGAAAGCCAGGAGCGTATGGACGTGGGCATGTGTGGTTCTCTCCATCGGAAGTTTGTGAGGAAATTAACGGAATTGCTTGAAGGTGTCCTCGTTTTCTCTTTCATCAAAACCTGGGGCACACGGCTCCACATGCACAAGGGTGTTGGGCAGGAGATACAACATTTGGAATATGAATGATAAGGTTGTTGAGTGTATTATTTGGAGAGCTCTGTTGCTAGATTCATAGCATTTACTATCACACCAGTATTCATCTTTAATATCATTAGTATGAACTCCAGCAAAAACAGGATATTACGGATCATTGCTGATGATGCATTGATCTATTCAGAAATTAGTAAAGAAGTGGACAGTGAGGGCTTTTCATTGTGTCTGGATGAGTTCTTGCTGTCTTGAGTGGGGGCTTAGACTAAATTTTAGGAAATACATAGTATAATTCTTCTTCCAGTAGAACCTACATCAAGGTCACATTAGTAAATTGAGGAGTAGACGTAACTTTAATGGATGAAGTGAAATGCCTGGGCATCGCCATAGCTGTGGGCCTGTTGTGGAGAAATCATTTGAAACATTTGTTCCTCCGTATCAAAGGATTGTTATTGATCAAGTGAATTGTCATTGGGACCTTGGACTAAAAAGTAGAAGAGAGGTATTTTCTCACTTGTGTTAGGCTTTGTCTTGAGTATGCTAGTGGCATTTGGGACCCAGTAATTTCTGAAAGGTATGATCTATGACCTGAATAGAGTAAAAAAATATGAGTTGTTGGTATACATGTGAAATGCAAGGGAATCCATATTTATTTCTTCATGATTTGGCATAGATTTTAGAAAAAGAGTGAAGGAACAAATAATTAAATGTATATTGGATTGCCTTAATCTGGATTTCTTTTGACATTGCTGTCATTATGTTTGGGAAGAAGGAATTTTAGGACATCTATTTGACAATTATTTTGTCAAGTCACTTTGTTTTTATGTGTTTTGTAGATTCCTTTCTAGTGAGTCATCTTGAACTTTGATCAATAATGAAGGAGTATGTTGTAATTTTGGATTCAATGTATTTTAAGTCTACATGCTTTGACTTTATAACCTTATCTTCAGGTACTGTCGAAAAATTTTCAGCATGTTATATTAACTGTATAGTAAAGTAGAAAGTTACTCTAGACTTAATTATTTTTCATGGATTTCCATTATTTTTTTCTGAAATCTTCAATTGAGCTCGCTGCTATTTCTTAGATTTTTTGCTAGTAGATCTTCAGAAAGCTATTTGTGTAGCTTTATTTAAGTGAAGCTGCCATTTTTCTTCTACTATTTTTGCTTCAGGAGAAAGGCCATTTCGGTGTAAGCAGTGCAATCGGTCATTCAGAGAGTCTGGAGCTCTGACACGCCACCTGAAATCACGCTTTCCCTGTGCCACTAAGTCAGATAATGATCTGGCACGGTATGGGAAAACTGTCGGAATCAATGAATATGTAAGTATTTTTTGGGATGTATTTGATGTCTGTCCATCCCTCGATACCACTGGATACTCAGTTGTGTTGAAATTATGGAGTATCAACGGAATTCCAGGGCACTGTTACAATACCTAGGCAAACATTTTTTATGAAATTAGATTAAAATATAAATGTTGCCGCCCCCAATCATACATTGTACACTTTTATTCTCCAGTCAAATAAATAATAATTAACTTCCTCCATTTTACTTCTTTTTTCAATGTTATATTTATTTTTGCATGGAGTTGTCTTCAAAAGCTTAAAATAGAGACTTCATCATATATTTTTCAGTGATTGATGATAGAAACAGTGATGAATGATGTCAAAAATAAGCTGCTGTACTAATCAGGGGGTGAGTCAATTAACGTTGGTCACTAAAGAATCACGTTTTGAGAAATAATGGTATCATGAAAATTTTAGAATCGAGTATCCAATCTTTGGTATGTACCCACCTCTAGTAATTTTCATTTCAGAATGTGAGCATTTGATATCATGTGGTGGATTAATGGACCATATTATTAGAATCCGCTTCATCTTGGACTTAGTACTTTTTTATTTTCACCTATTATTTTACACTCTCATGATTGTATAAAATATTTCATGGAAAACATTGGCTGTGAACTCATTTGTGCATTTTTATGTGATACCGTGGATTCTCAGGATTTTAAATGTTGCAAAAAGAATCAATTTGAAAATATTATGAGGATTTTTCTTCTTGATGAACCTCATAATAACTCTCAAATCCATGCAACTGCATTTATTATCTGCTATTTCGAACTGAAGCTTAAATTTTGCTATATACTTTTGAAAATACCTGTGACTTTTTGGAATCTTTTTTTTTTTACTATTAGAGACATGTGCTAGCACCTTTAGTGTGGGATGAGTACTGGCTGTTAAGATTTTGCCGGTCAGCATGCTGTACACTTGTCTGGATTTATGTTAATTTATCTCAACTAAGTCTGAAAATATCTTTTTAGTCTTAAGTATTTAACATCTGAGCTATAGGATGACATTGCCTTTAGTGCATTTTATTTGAATGCAAAGCATCTCATTTTTGCATGGTAGACTTCATATGTATTGCTCTGATTTCTCCAACAAATTAAGTCATCTCTCTAAGATTGCATCAATAGCTTTACATATATTATTGCTTTTAAAGTCAATTTATCATTGTTATAGTGCCTTGTTGTTGAAGATCTTACCTACTCCTGCAGGATTGCTCACACCTAATTCATTCTCTTCTTTTTCAGCAATCAACAAAAAGTAATTCTACCTGTAACATAACTGGAGGTATTTCAACGCTTAAGGTCATAATTACAGATATTTCCAACCAATCTAAAGACAGTTTTACAGATGGGCAAGATGTTTCCTCCTCGTCGCAGATAGATTGTGGTCTGATTATCAATGACATTATTCCTGAAGAAAGCAATGATGTTATCCAACGAAATGATGAAGGGAGAATGGAAAACAGTGACCAAAACTATGAGAGTTCCTCTAAATTTGATAGGAAAAAGGCCAATTTGATTGGGTTTAGTGATCGTGACAGTGACTTCAGTGTGAATGAAACGTCATCAAAAATTAACCCTGCTTGGGACTCAGAGAGTAGAGAATGTGTACTTCAAGTCATCCAGGAATCTAGTCCAAATTTAGATAATGAGCTTTTGAATGGGAATGAAGACCTCAAGTGCTTGGCTTGTTATGAGACTTTGGTTAGCAAGCCAGAACTCAAAAGTCATTTAATGGTAAATATTGAATTGTATTTTTTTTGTGCCCTTCACTGAAATTTCAAGAGGTACACTGTTGTAGCCTTTTGGGTTTCATTGTGGCTATTATAGACTTAAGATATGAAATAATTTGAAGCAAAGAGCATGCAGTCTCAGTCTACTCAATCCCCAGCATGATGACAAGTATACTTTTAACTTTTCCTAAAATATTTATTGTAGGAGTCATTGTGATGGCTACGTAATCATTTTCAGAGCAATAAGTTGAGTGTATCATCTTGAAAATGATGCACTAGCACTCGAACTTGATTGTTGGTGCAATAAATAGTGAGTAGAAACGCACAAAGTTGGTTATTTGTCATTGT